>APFE030102547.1:121178-143935 GCA_000404065.3 Pinus taeda | reverse complement strand
TAAAATTTAATATTATTATATTACCCGACGAACCCACGCACCCTGTTTCCAAAAATGCCGTCCCCGTCCCCGCACCCATGTTTCCTGGCAACATAGCAAGTAATGCTTCATGGTTTGAGAGAAATTCATGTTTAAAGTTAGTAACCCTAGTTAGTGGGCTAAAACCATATGGGGTTGTGGCATGGCACTCATAATTGGTTGTGGTCATTGAATAGTCAATAATCCATAAATTGTTTTTGCTCCTAAAATCCCTCCAACATTCACTTGTTGAGGACCCTCTCAACTCAAGACATTCATATAAATAATGACCCTCATATCCTCCTCTAGCAGGGATTTTGTGGCTTCAAACAAGTCATTGCGGCATGTTCGCTATAGTTTTTTTTTTGTATTATTATTTTTGTTTCTTTCTTTCTTTGTTTTTTGTTTTTTGGTTGTAGTTGGGTTTTTTTTTTCTTTGTCTGTGAAGCTTTAGAAGTTGAAATTAAAACCCATTTGAGCCGAAATCTTGATGAACCTTGTGACCGAATTTCAGATCTTCGTTCGCTATATTTTCAGAGATATGATATGAGAAATTAGGGTTTTTGTAAGCTCCCGAATTCCATGTCAAACAGGTGATGTTGGAAAATCGTCATAACTTTCTCTCTGAGCATTGGATTCAAATTTCATAAATAGTCTCAGAAAGAGGACAGACTGTAGTTTGTTGAGTAGCGTTTTCAGGGCCGAAGGTCGCAACAATGAGACGTGGCACTTTGTACAAGTTCGCTCTACTGAACTAGTCTATAATCAAGTCATTGTGCGAGATTGGGCATAACTCTTTCTTGAAGAATCCAATTTTTATCAGACCGGTGGGGTTGGAAAGAGAACTTAGAGGGCTACCATGTGACGAAATTTCAGACCTTGAAGTTCCGAAATTACATAGATACAACAGATTCAATATCGAGATCCTAGAAGGCAAGAAAAAACATGCATTCAAGGATCACTGTAGTCAAGGGTAAGTCTCCTACAACAAGATATGTTTGATTAGTGTTTACATTTGAAATATGAGTATCATCTCTGACATATGTTTTGCAAGACAACGTAAGTACATACAGGGTCTCGGTTATATCTCTGTGTCTCTATATGTCAGAGTTAGTTTTGATACCACATTTCGAATGTCCTATTCTTGATACTACACATTTGATGCTACATATTCTTGATGCTACACCAAGTCTGCTAAATCTATATGATGTTGTAAGTTCATGTTACTTGTATTTTCATAGTTGATAGAATGGTCTCTGTTCTTGTACTTAGAACTTGGTCCATCACAAGTCTAGGGTCTATCATTAATTTTTATTGTATATATCTTTAGGTCAGTTTTGGATATAGTCTTGCATAGAGTCCAGGCTTATATCAAGAGTGAGAGTGTTGTTTACTACTGCAACAAGTCAACAATAAAAGTGACAAGCACACTTTAGGTATGCATTGTAATTTTAATTTGTATATATTCATTATTATGCACTTACATGTTTTTTGCAGGCTGAGGTAAGTTGAAGGGTATTTTGTTTTGTTTTGGGATTGATTTCGCGGGGCAAATTTTGCATGTAGGTAGAAGAAGATTGAAGTACAATTTCAAGCAAGAATTGAAGAGCAGAAGTATCAAATCAAAGGAAGCATTGCAGACAACCATCTGTATATTGTGAAGAAGTGTCAAGGCCAAGAGTCATCATTGTAAAGTTGTAAAAGTGTCATCATTGGAAGAGTCATTATTGTAAGAGAGTCAATCTACCTAGAGTCGAAAAGGCATTATTGGGTGGTATAGGAGTCTCTGTTGGGATGATGTCATGGTTGGGTTGCAGGTCATATTGTGATTGGGTGTTCAGTCAAAATCATTGTAATTCATATTGTATTGTGGATCATTGTCCATGGTACGGGAGTCCACACTTTTGTATTTATTTTTTGTCATTATAGGGTGGCAGGGAGGTGCTAGGAAGGTGTATGAAGTCACCTACAGGTTGGGGCCCGTGAACACTTCACGATGGTAGGGTGGTGCTAGGGCAAGTTGTGGCTTGCTAGGGTGTTGGAGCATCCATTCAATTGATTACTGAAGAAACCAGGGCATTGGGGCGTCATTCCAAGGGGAGCTGGAGATGAATGCTTTTCTAGAATTATAGAGAGTTGTTGCTTTCATTTCAGTTGGGGCTGAAGATTAAAGAATTTATTAGAAAAGCGTTTGATGGTTATTAGAAAAGCGTTCAGTGGTTTTTGACCCGAGGGGGTTTTCCACCTAAAATTGTTGTGTCTACTGTGTTCCTTTATTTACTGTTATTACTGCAAAAACATTAATAATAATTGAAGATTAACTAATGCTCTGAAAATATTTAAAAATGCTAATTGCTAAGGAATACTGATTCAGCCCCACTCTCAGTGTTTTCAACATTAGTTACATGGAAACTATATCTCTAATGCCCTTTAATTTTTGACAATTTAGCCACGTATGTATGCTAAAACCGACCTAGATCTAAACTGGGTATCTCTCGAAATCTTCATATCTTGCCTAGCATTGCCACATCATCACTTGCCTACCATATAATCATGCCTTGTGTTGTAGCTTTAACACCCTTGGGAATTTAGAGAAATTGAGGCATGGTTTTTGTTCCTTTCATTCTTTAGACCAATTTTGACATCTTACATGTCAAATTCTGTCAAGATTTTCCTTTCTTAAGCCTCCCAAAAACCTATCCTATCACATCACATGCCCAATTGGATAATCTTTAATGCCCTTGAGGATTTGCAAAATCTGAAACACATGTTTTTTTTCTCTCATTGAGTAGACCACTTTTGACGTAATGCATGTCACAAACAATCCAATGATGCCCTTGTTCTATCACTTGGATACATATTTTGTCTTATTGACCGAGTTTGACCAAGCTATAACTAGCCACTTGCTTCTTTGATTGGAAAAATTTGGCGTGGCATGGATTCCTCTCTTCAAACTGCACATTTTGAAACAAAGTTGAGTTTTTGACCACCAGACCCACTTTGCATTTTGAATCGTGAATTGCCTAAGGAAACATGATAAGTTGTCAAATGATACTTCCATGCTTTGAGAGTTGTATGAGAACACTGCACGAAAGTCAAGGCTACCTACAGACTCTATAGACAATAACCATGTGGAATGACAGGTGCACGTTGATGTGGGCTAGATTGGCCCATATACCAGTGATCACCCCTACAAATACAGGCTCCAATAAAACCACGAGGCTCAAGAGAATTCACCTAAGGTCCTCCAATCCCCTACAGGATGAGAGTAACCCAAAGTGAAACTTAAAGGGACCAACCATGGTCTGACCAAGACAACAAGATACAAACTCAAAAGACATAGGCTAGGATACCTAATATAGGGCCTCAAATGGTTGTTACATCATTTTTGCCTTGTGACCTTTGGCTGACAATGTTGGTGAAAAACACTGCAAAAGTGTTCATATGTACCGCTGCTGAAATGAAGGGTAACAATGCCATTTTCATTTCCTTGCTCTTTTTATTTTTGATTCGAAGCATTGTATTATATTGTTTCATTGAAAGGTTTCATTGTGTCTTTAAGCTTGGAGTAAGACCACATCTTATTGTCATTGCATATCCATTCAAGGGCACCTTTGGAAGGGCCTTTTGTTGATTTGGGGTAGCATTGGATGTGCTCTAGCCACGAAATTTGGTGGAGAGGTTGGAGCACATGAGATCTCCAATACGTAGAAAGGGTTTGCGCTGATTCTAAACAGATTAGGATATATTAAAATAATTAATATTTTTAATGGAGCTTCTAAGTCTAAACTTAGGGAAAATAAAATATTAATGTGTATTAATATGAATCTGTGTTAGAGTGGTCCAAAAGACATGGATCAAGCAAGATCTAATCTTAGCTATTGATTAGAGACTTAATCTCGGCCGTTGATATATCAACAGGAAAATTATAAGAGGAGGCTTGAGGGTCACTTGGAGAATACACCAGAGTGATCAGCCATTCTATTCTCTAGAGCGTGGTTTGCTAAGAGAGATAGAATCAATGATCGGAGAGCCGCTGAGAGGCATTGAGTACAGAGAGACATAGAGGCAGAGATAGTGTCGGGAAAGCAACAAAGCAGCCAGAGAGAGTGACACAGGAGCAGCGAGTGCTCACGCAGGGCCACGCAGAGGCAACTAAGTGTTGTGCAAAGCACTAGAGAGGCTAGTGTAGCTGATGCAGAGGCTCAGAGAGCTGACGCAGGGCCTCCTGGGGTTGACGCAGGGCAAGATAGGCTGACGTAGGGATAGCACTGGGCTAGGAGAGGTTGACTCAGGGCCAGCGCTGGGCTAGGAGAGGCTGACGCAGTCCAGATTGGGCAGACGCTGGTGTTTTTGGGGCATATTGGTGCTGGGTAGCTGTCGGAAGGATTATCCGGGGTTTCAGCCAGTAGATTTGTCAGAAATTGAGAGGTATTACTGCCAAGGAAATTCTCTGTTGGGTAGGTCGGTTTCGGCACCCAGATTGTACTCTGATATTGCTTAATAAGAAAACCCTCAGATAGCTGCACCGGTTTTCCCACATTGCGTTTTTCGAGGGACATTAGTCGAAAAATAAAGGTGTCATATGGTGTATTTGTTTTTGTTTCTTTTTAGTTGCTGATTTGTAATATGTTGAGCATGCACTAGTGTTTATTTTCAGTATTTACATTGTAAATAACTTGTTAAGGAAAATAACAAGTAGATAAGAATAAATCAGATAAAGTGCATGGAGGGTTTTTAAATAAGTAAGCTTAGAAACTTCAACATCTTTATTCTTGTAATTTCCAGCAATATAAATCTGCAACTATTAGTAGTTTTCTGTGTTGTACTAGCAATAATTACTCTCATTCATCACCCATTTTCATCCATCTTTATTGCTACATGACTCCGTATTCCCTCTTGGATTTTGCCACTAGTCCTTTCCCAAAAACCAATGTCTTGGTAATCTTATTCTAGGGACAGCCCCCTTGTACCCGAGGAGAGCTGGTCTTTAAGTGAGAAGAGGGTTTGTGTGGTGACATTGGCATCCCTCTTGATTTTCCCATTGGCTAGCACCTAACTTGGACTTTTGATCTCCAGTGCTAGATTTAACACCTTCAGTGTTAATTTGAGCTATTTTTGTTGAGTTTCAGCCATTCCTTAATATGATGGCATTTCCTCTCCCTCAATTGATCATTATTTTTGGTTTCTGCCTGGATCCTTCTTGCTGCCAAGCTCTTCCTCTGAGATCCATGGTTGCCACTTCTCGAAAGCCAAGCAACACCTTTCTCTTTAATCATCACAATCAATCAAGTAATTTTGAAACTGTTGTGACCTCAATGACATGATATCATTTCTCCATCACCTCTAGGCTTATGTCCATTGGCAGGTGTGGTGGCAGCTGACAATGTTGAAAAAATGTAGCAAGAAAGGCTCAATTTGACTTTAGCCTTAGTCAAATTGAGTAAATCAAATTTCCACATCAATGGGACAACTTGGAGGCAGTTAACTAGACTGACATGGCTCTTGTCACTTAGTTAGCTCAATAAATTCAAGTTAGAGGGCTTGGAGTTCAGTTATGCATGTGTGATTGCTAAATTTTAGTAATCCAATTCAGTTATTTTCAGTTAACTGACCTCTAACTATTGATAAAGTCAGTTGAAGGTCAGTTGCGCAGTGGGGCAATAATCTAACTTGGAGATTTGTCAGTTAACTAATCAATCAGCCCAAAATAGCTAGTGCAGGCAAGGAATTTGAATTCTTGAGTTGAAGTGGAGATGACAAGGCAGTGTAACATCGGTTGTAAACTAGTTTGAGTGAAATTCCTATCTTTTAGTGGTCAATTTCCTCAGGAATTGTGCAAGGAAATAGGAGGCTTGGTGGGCAAATAATTGGCTAAGTGTTGGCCAAAGTTTCTCATGGAGTAGAGATAACAGTTATTCTTTTGCAGGTTGAGCTCAGAGCTGGAGCTAGTGATTGTAATAGTTTCTTTATTCATCTGATTAATGCAAAAAGGTTTGAGGCGTTTTTCCCAGTTGGGTTCCCCTATAAATCACTGGTTACTTGTGGTTTTGTTTATTGCATGTCTATGCATGCTGTTCTAAATTCTGATGTTCATTCCGTAGATCAGTAGGGTAGAATTGTGTCTTTTGTTTTCAGGTTGAAATCTTGAGCAATTGAAATTTCTAACAAATTTCTACAGACAGTCAACTTTGAGCATAGGCCTGGAATAAATAGGATATGGAGTAAATTATATTATTGTATGATTTGACTGTGGTTGAAAGTGCAGATTTTGGCAATTGCAATGTGTATCACTATTTATGTTTTACAGCTCATGAAACTGCTAAAAATTGTCATGTGATAATAGGTCTTAGTCTCATTCAAAACAATACTTTTTGTAGATAGCTTCAAATATACCTTTACCAGGTAGTTTACCTTAATGGTATTTCTAATTTTCTACTTGACTAACCTTTTTAGTTTTTCCATGTTGCTGCAGCAAATTTGTTGAGCCTGAACAGTTGATTACTTCTTTGCCAACTACAAAGAGGCATTCCACAGCTGCTCGAAAGAGTTCTTCAAGTTTGGTTTCCTTGTTCCACCCTTCTTCCAGAAAGACTGAAAATGGGTCCAAAGTGGAAGCTGCATCTGTTGTATTACCAACTTTAATTCCTACCAAGGTGGTAACTGAATTATATGCAATTGCATTGTGCATGGTTAATGGAGGGCATTACCAACAGTGTACAAAAATCTACAGGTCTGTAACACTACAGTTTGTATGTATTAGTCTCAATCTACCCTCAAATTGATGTATGCAAAATGATTATGTCAATTATTCCTATTATCAATACGCAAAATATTGGTTGTTTATAGCCAGGTATCATATTGAAGAAACCAATTGCACAAAAATTAGAATGCTCTGATATGAAGTAAATCCTTGTTTCTCTTGTTGGTAGTTAGTGGGTACACTTAACATGAGAATGATAAAATCTCGATCACATAATCCAGATTCCAAAGTACCAATAAGAACAAGAAGAAAGAAATAAATCTGCAGATACCTTAATTGTATATTTGATTCAAGATTGAGATGGCAGTCCTAGGGATAACACGGGGCTATTCCCTATAGAGGCACATTTTAACTTTTGCTTGCACTTGTACGTTGTTCTTGTTCCACACACCTCAACACTACCCTGTGAACTCTTAGAAGTTGGATAGACACCTATTTTACCTTTCCAAATAATCCACTGTCATACATCAATTCTATTAAACATAATTTGCCACCAACCATATTTATGCCTCACATGTGATTTACTACTTTAGCATAGTGCATGGTGAAGACTCAATATCAACAAACAATGAATAATTTTTGAGCAAATAGAGCCCACCCTCCTGTCTTAGCTAAAAGGCATGATTACCCTCGCATGTGGCCAATGTAATGGCCTTGCCAATTGTTGACTGCAATGGGTTTGATTTTCTTGCTGACTGGTAGTTTTTGGGTTTTTATGTTCAAGTTGTTTGCCGGTTTTCTTGCACTTTTACATGCATGCAAGGACTTCAACTCCACAGACGATAGAGTGAACAACAAGTATATAGATTCAGATAAGAACTGCTGAGTTATATTGAAATGGATAGACTGAAAATTACATGCCTTATACAGTCCTCTAATGATTGAGAGTTGTCGCTTGAAGCTGCCAGATATATCTGGACCCACCCGCCTCCTTAGATTAAACTGTTGGATGCCAACTGCCTGCAGGAACTGGAAACTTGGCTACTATCTTGTTGCTAACATTCTCAGCTATAGGAGAGGCTAACCTGCCTGTTTATGGGTGATAAACGCTTCTGTATGTTGTCCAATAGCTGGAGACAACTTCAACATCCGCTTGTGTCACTCAGGTGCTCTTCTTAATGGCTATGTGGTCTTCTCCCTTCACTCATGACATTTGATCTGCGCTTTACACCCGTGGATATTCAGCACGCTAGCTCTCAGACCAAGCTATGATGGCTGTCCACCTTCAGGCCCATGGACTGCTCTTGTAACTCTCCCAGCCACCACCTCCTCAACAAAGCAGCCTCCTGATCCTTTGTACACCCTTGATACAATAGATCCGATCTTCTTTTGTACAGCCAGCCACCACTTCCTCAACAAAGCAGCCTCCTGATCCTTCCTACGCCCTCGATACAATAGATCTGATCTTTTGTACACCCAACCACCATGGAAGGCAGAACGGGCCTCCACTTAAAGCCCAGGCAGCCACAAACCCATTCAATGTAACCCAACTCCTACTCCTTAGCCACATGGTCTAGCTGGGCACTGATACACTGTAGATAGCAGCTCGGATCACCTCCCTTCCGTGCACCAGTCACAGGTCGCACGTACACACTTCTTGTGCGTTCATAGTATCATACTGCCTCAAACTGCGGCCCCATCACTCACCTAGTTGCCCCTAGAGTCACATGCATCTGATTACACACCACCTATGCATCCATGCAATAAAAAATGCCCAGATCGACCCAACAATAGGAAAAGTGGCTAGTTGATGGGAAACGTGCGGCACGAGTCACAAAACACCTCCTGGGTGTGATTACAACCTCGAAACTGCCCCACAACCCTCCTTCAATACACATAGGCAGCCTCGGGGTATCAAATTGTTCCCCCCCCCCCTGAACTCAGTTGGTTGTGGCGAGCCTATGGCTCACGTGAATACCCATGTCATTAGTAATTACACAAACACCAACACCAACAAAGCTTGTTTCTTCCCTGGTTACTCTGGCAACGATGAATAGAGAGGTCAATCTATGAGTAGATTGCTTCTCCTCACTGTACTTTGATCAACTTGACATATTTCCCCTTACTGAGCGTTGTGGCACCCAGAGACAACACCCAGACTTTCTCCCATTGGTGCAATGAATAAGATATGGACAGGATTGGCCTCTATAAGGTTGGTGTGCCTCAGTCAATGTACATAACACTCCATCGGACTCAGCTAGATTTTGCGTGATGAGAAAGTGTCTCCCCCGACAAGCCATTTGATCTTAGTATTCTCCGACAATGTTGATCTTCTCCTACAGTTAAATCTGATAAGAAATCTGAATGATCTTTTCTCCCCTTACCAGCTAGGGTGGATGATCGTCCATCAAACCTAGTTCTCAATCCAATGGTTTTTGTCCAAGGAAGAGATGAGCACTAAGCTCTCCAATCTAATCTCCACAAAGAAAATTGCATAATGATAGAGTGAAGCTGATCTCCCTTTTTAAAACTCCTTTTTTTTTTCCAAAGGGAAAAAAACTCGTAATTTTATTCATCTTGAAACAAGGAACAAAATTTACATTCTGTATATGCTGAAAGCATTTTGGAAGATAAGCCTTTCAGCTTATGAGCTATAAAGTAAAAGAAACTGAAAAAAGTTGCAAATTTACTTCAAAGTCAAGTGTGATAATAATCACTTAGCTTCTCTTTCTCACCTTTCTTTTTCTGCACTTTCTGCCATCCCCTTGTGTTTAGTTCAACAGGAACCATTTCATTTCACTTCTTGTTGTCATTGGTGGGGATTCTTTGTCCGAGTCTGAGCTCTTAGAAAGATGTTCTCAGTTCTCTCCTTGTACCCCCATCCTGTTTTCTATACTTGCCTTGTATTTCCGTGATTCTAATACCTGGGTCTCTTGTAATTTGATATCATTTCCCAAGTGGGATATGGTTCCATTTTGGTCCTATGTATCCACTTTTGCTTGATTTGAAGGGTTCTCCATGGTTTCTTCTTCTTCTTCTTTTTCTTCTCTTGAGAAGTGGCGATTCGAGGGCTGCCATCCTTTTGGTTTTGGGTCTGCCCCTTTTTCTTTTTTGGGATCTCTTTTGCATGTGGACATGTGTTCTGCAAGTGTCCTGTTTGGTAGCATATTCAACGTCTGAATGTCGTGTTCTCATAATCTAATACTTGGGTCCACTAAACGCTTTTGTGTTTCAATAGAATGTGATCAAGTAGACCTTTGTTGAGGCCTATCTGTACACAAATTCTGGCAAAGGAAAATAAACCTTTCTCTGTTCTTTTGAGGTCCATCTTTTTGAATTTTGTCGAAGTGTTTCTGATTTCCTCTAGAACTTTGTGGTGCTAGAAAGGGAGGGGGAGATTTGGTACCCTCACCCATACCGACATTGTTGACACCGCCATTTTTGTGGCATCAACCCCGGTCTTCCCCAAAACTAGTGCCGCTCATTCAGTACTTTCTCCAAGTCTTCTTGAGTATCAAATTTGACAATAAAAAAACCTTTGGAGCATAAATAAATATCATAGTTGGGGGTCTAGGAAGAATATACCCACTGGTGTAAAGCATCAGATCTAGGCCAGAAGCCATTGAACTTGCATATAACAACCTTGGATTGGGGAGCAAAACAAATGTAGTTTACCTCTAGGATATTGATCTCCATGGCAGGCGCTTTTTTCATTCTTTCTACAATATAAGGTCTTGGGTCGCATTGAGGCTGGTCTACAGGATTGGAAGCCTTTTCTTGTGTCGCATCCTTGTAGAAGGAACACCTGCTAGAGTTTCTGGGCCTCGAAACTCCTTGCAGCCTTAGGTTCATGATTATGGTAGGGTTCCTTATGATGTGGTAATCCTTCATTTGGTAAAAATCCCGAAGCATCTTCTCTTCAAAGTGTGAAAATTTCAACTATTGCAGCCACTGGAAACTATTCTTCTAACTATAAGTTAAATAACAATTTATTTGCCCACACAAACAACGAATAATTCACAACTACAATTTTCACCAAATTAAATTCCACGGAAGATAAATTAGGAACTGAGAAAACACTGGCACACACAAGCCATTGAACCTGCATATAACAACCTTGGATTGGAGATCAAAAAAGGTAGTTTACCTCTAGGAGATTGATCTCCATGGCAGGGGATTTTTTTGATTCTTTCTACAATATAGGGTCCTGGGTCGCATTGAGGCTGGTCTACAGGATTGGAAGCCTTTTCTTGTGTTGCATCCTTGTAGAAGGCAAACTTGCTAGAGTTTCTGCGCCCCGAAACTCCTCGCATCCTCAGGTTCATGATTATGGTAGTGTTCCTTATGATGCGGTAATCCTTCATCTAGTAAAAATCCCGAAGCATCTTCCCTTCAAAGTGAAAATTTCAAGTATTGCAGCAACTAGAAATTATTCTTCTAACTATAAGTTAAATAACAATTTATTTTCTCGCACAAACAACGAATAATTCACAACTACAATTTTCACCAAATTAAATTTTGCAGAAGATAAACTGGAAACTGAGAAAACACTCGTACACAAAAAATTGACACAGTTATTTTTGACAAATGTCCCTGAAAAAACCCAACTTGGGAAAACCGATGCAACGACTGAGGGTTTTAATTATTAAGTGACAGTGAGAATTTATGAGTACAGTCTATGGATGCCCAATTGTCAATCCAATCAGCAAAATAATCTGGCCAAAATATTTGTGAGGCAAATACCTCAACACTGTAGGTGATCAACCAGGGCCAAAACCTCTCCAACTTCAGAGGAAAACCAAAACAAATTGTTCTTTTTATAGAATCTTTGAAGCGAACAAAGTTCCTTCTACAGATTAATTACTCCAGAAGACTTGGAATATAAAGATACCCATGAGGATATAAATATTATATATTAAATGTGTGAATAAGAACGATGATACAATGAGAGTGAGAGGCTTGCTTATATACCAAGCAGGTGTCTCTTCAGTAGAGTCATGTCTCATTTAGACATGACTCTTCAACCTAATTACTAATTAACTAATCATTATTTATGATTCTTATCATTTACATTATTTTACATTATTTCCTATATATTTATTCATAACATTGCCTTCCTCCTCAAAAAGCTTTGTCCTCAAAGCTTGTTGATGAAAAAGGCTTGATCTCTTTTTCAGTTTCGAATGTCTTTTCGTCTTTGAACGGTGATCTTTTTCGATACAAGTTGATATGATCTTCTAAGTGACAAACAAAATTGTCACACTGAGAAGGGATTAGACCATCCTAGATTAATCTTCTGTGTAATATTTTGATCACTAGAATTTTGTAATGACTTGTCATAGGATTGGATTGAGGCTACATCACTATTCTCTGGAACATCAAGTTGTTGTTTTTGTTCTGAATGGTTCCGATACATAGCTTGGTTGAGTTGTCTACTCTCATGATTCAGATGCCAATAGGGAACTTTTTTGGTTTGATTTTCCCTTATTAAGTGTGTGATTTTTTTTTTATTTACTTTAGGTGACGATGTTGTTGAGTTGGTTACGGAACATTCACTTGGGATGTTCATTGTCGGAATTGCAACATCTAAGTTTGTATTTTCTTCAACTTGCTTGTCGTCTTCTCGAGTTGTGACATTCACTGGATCGGTATTTGTTGTTTTTTCGTCAACTTGAATTCCTAGACTTGATGCTTCTTTCTCGATAAGTTGTTGTACCTTGTTTTCTAATGACTTGTTATGCTTCTTAAGTTTCTTAATTTGCGTTAGTGATTTTTCACTATGGTTTTTAAGCCGAGAAACTTCTTCATTGTTGTCAGCAGTGATCTTGTCAACTTCTCCTTGCATATTTTGTAGAACTTTTTTACCTTCTTGGAAAATTACTTTTAAAATATCTTGTAAGTCATCTGGCGTTACTGAATTTGGCTTCAATGTAACATCTTGAAGTGTTATTTTTTCTTTTTGTATGAAAATGTCAAAAACTTCGTTTTCATATTTAGGATGAAGGAACCTAGGGTTTTCATCCATGGGGATACTAAAATAATGTCACTTGCATTAGTCCATAGGGATTGAACTGAGAATTGCGATATAAATGTATAATCGCCAGCGTTTAACTATAAATACTAATATTAATATTTTTTTTTGGTAGGAACTTTTTTATAATATCAGGATGATACCTTATACTCTTGATGCGTCACCCACTTAATATTAGAGTTACGCCCTTTCATATATTAAGATCACGACGTTTTTCTCACCATTCGATTTGAACTGTCCATTAATTTATGTTCAACGAACAATGAGAAATGGAGATCAATTGTGTGCAGATGACGATAGGCAATAAAGAACAAAATTTCGTTGTATGGCTTATCAGCTTGAGTAAGTTCAATTGGCGGTTGGTGGCGATGGTCTATACAACGGGCAGAATGAACAACAATTTGAGTGCATTCAATTGGTGGTTGCAACTGGAACCTGAGGGTGGATAGATATGGCAACTGTCTGTGGGACTACGAATGTTACGAACAGGTTAACTGCGGTGATCCAAGAGTAGCGGGGAGCGGTGGCTATGATCTGTCCACATAACTGTGGCTATGGCGGCATCATGGACAGCGGTCGACGAGGGCGGCTTT
This sequence comes from Pinus taeda, assembly GCA_000404065.3. Taxonomy (NCBI): domain Eukaryota; kingdom Viridiplantae; phylum Streptophyta; class Pinopsida; order Pinales; family Pinaceae; genus Pinus; species Pinus taeda. The sequence continues at coordinate 130,590 of APFE030102547.1, read as the reverse complement.
TCGGTGGTGGCAAAGGTAGTAAAAAGGTGGGTGCAGAAGGGTTGTTGGGGGGAGTAGGTAATGGCGGCGCGCTACAGAAAGTTGTCAGGTGGTGCTTCTTGCGAAGACAACGGTAACTACTCAAGATAGATGCAACAAATTTCCTGTGTTTTGTTTTTTTGTTTTTGGTTTTTAATAATAATAGTTTTGAAGTCTTTTATAATATAGCTTTTAATTTTTTTTCTATTTTATGTATAGTTTTTTTTTTGTTTTGTTTAATTTTCGTTTTTTGGTTGTTTATTTATTCTTTTGTTATTTATATATACTCTTTTCTTATTTTGATTTTTTTTTTTTTAATTTATTTTCTCTTTTTCTTTAAATGATCATTTTGTCTCTTTATTTATTTTTGTTTTCAATTTTCTTTCTTTCTTTCTTTCTTTCTTTTTAATTAATTTTATGGCCAAAAGCTTGAATGACGAAATGGTGGAATGGAGAAACTCCATTGTAGCAAAACGTTTGAATTGCAACAACAATAAAGTTGACGAAGAGTTGATGGCCAAGGCCCTGGATCAAAGAGCGTGGCTCTGTGTAGTAGTGAAGCAGCCAGAGGATCGACTGCTCTGAAACCAAATGAAGCAAACAAAGTTCCTTCTACATATTAATTACTCCAGATGACTTGGAATATAAAGATATTCATGAGGATACAAATATTATATATTAAATGTGTGAATAAGAACGATGATACAATGAGAGTGAGAGGCTTGCTTATATACCAAGCAGGTGTCTCTTCATGTAGAGTCATGTCTCATTTAGACATGACTCTTCAACCTAATTACTAGTTAACTAATCATTATTTATGATTATTATCATTTACATTATTTTACATTATTTCTTATATATTTATTCATAACAATCTTCAAGTGATGAATTCCAAGACTAGGACCCTTGACCTAATAACCTATCCAAGACCAAGTCACAAAACCTTTTGAACAACTTCTCCTTGTCCAAGTCAACACTAGTTGAACTAACTTCTTGTACCTCTATTCTCGGCTTCTTTGAAATTCGGCCTCTTTCCACAGTCCTGCAATTCACGGCCTGCCTGAAACCGCTGCAATTTCTCACGCGTGAGCTGATTGGAGGAGTTTGGTGATGCTTTCCTTCTTCGCTTGACTTCGATACTTCCCTTTGTGATCACGGCTAGCAAGAAACCTAATTTCTGTCACACGTGTGAGGAAGATGACCCAAAAATAATGCCAAAAATTCTTTGTTCTTCTTCTCTTTCCCTTCGCTACATGAGAGGCTTCCTTCTAGTGTTTCTCACACTTCTTCTTGGATTTCAGATGCTTGATTGGATGCTCTTCAAGTGAGGCCGAGTCCTCTTTTATATAGTTGCCAGTGCATGAAAATAAGCCAACTCGTGCTAGTGTTTAAGCCGACATCTCCTTCTTGAACGATCTGGAGCTTATTTGGAAGGCCGACTTGATTGAGTACTTGTGATAAGGTCTTGGAGGGTTTTTGACTCTTATAATGACTCAAATAAATTCTTGTAACATGCCCAAATGGGTCTTCAATACATGGCATTGACTCAATTGACTTTATGACTTAATGACCAAACCTAATATCTCACAATGGGAGCTTCATCTATAAAATAAAATTCCTTGAGCATGAAAGTTTCAAGCATAAAATAATTTTATTTTTTCTTCTTTATATTAATTACATAAAATCATGATTACACATGTCATCTAACTCACCCAACACGGGGATTCGGGATTCGAGTGTCGGATACGGACACGATGACCCCCCGGAACAGGGCACGTTCGGATATATATATATATATATATATATTAATAAACAGATATTTCTTACACAAATTTTCATTCATGATACAATTCATTGATTCAAAGTTCCACCCTCAAAGGGGGAACACCTGTTCGTTATAGACCCTCAATTTATTACCCAATTCTGCGACTCAAGATGATCTAATAGACCAAGTGATTTGTAATAAAATAATTTAGCTAGTTAGCTTAAATTATTCCCAAATCACTTTTACAAAAGACGAGTAAAACATTAAGACTCACCTAAGACCTTCAGGATAAATTCCACCCTAGCATTGGGGTGAGGCTAGAGGGAGTAACTCTGTCGATTATCTGTGTTTAGAAACACAAATGAATCAGTGAGACGAAAAACCTCCTAGGATGAAATTCGTCGCCAACATAATAGGCTTACTTAGCTTGTTACATACACACACGGTCTTATTAGATCATTTACATTAACACTTTGTAGAATGAGTTTACAACTCTGACAAACTGACGACTGATGATGATGAATCCATGATGCTCTGAATGCTTGAACATGATGGAATCCCTTTGCGAAAAAGTGTACTGTTATAGGGTAGTTGACACAGAGTGGTCAATAGTTCCTATCTTCTCTAAGTGGGGCTCTTTCTTCCTTTTCTAGGATACGTTCTAAAGAAAAGCACACCTTTATGAACATTGACATGTGTGTTGGCAGGTCTGGCACTCGATCATCATGTTTCCATGTGTCTGATGAGGGGACATGTGTCCATGAGCCATAGAGGAATGTGTCCAGTATCTTAGTTAAAAACACAATCGCTTCTTACACCTTTTTATAGGCAGACCCAATGAATAATAAATATCTTTGCAACTAACGAGTGTTCTTAGCATTTTCTATTAACTTAACTTGTTGATCCTACAACTTTGAATCGCAGATATTGGGGTAAATAATTATTAATTAGTGAATATTTTAGTTCCTATTGAATTTTTATCACCAAGTAATGTTTTTAGTTTGCTGCCCTATCAATTTCACCCACTGATTTCGCTGATTTTAATTAACAAACAGTGGCTAATCAAATCAAATTTAAGGTCAAATAGCTCCTCTACGCTTCATACATAGGCCTTTAGATAGCTCAAGGAAGCCCCCCTTGTGGTTGGCAAAGAACCAACCTGAAGTGAGAAAGGATTGTGAATGAGGTGACATAAGCTCATAATCCTATAGTTATTTGTACCTCTCTTAGGTTTCTAATTCCTACATTTTCTGTTAGAAATTTCCAGGTGATAATAGATCCATAGTGATATTGTATGACAGCAAAATCGCTATTAAGCTTCTGAAGGATCTGGTGATTTATTTTACTTCAAATCATATTGAAGTACGTCATTTCATTTGGGAGCAAGTATAGGGTCGTGCTGTTGAGTTGGTTTATTGTCCAACTGAAGATTAGAAGATTATTTAGCTTACATCCTCACTAAACCTATGGGTCAGGAGAAATTTGAGAAGTTCAAAGAGCTTCTTAGTGTCAAAGGAAATGAATTAAACATTGGGGTGAGGAGGGCAAGGGGTGGTAGCATTAGAAATAATGTTGAATTCATGATAGTGGTGGGGTTCTTTTTCTAATTAGTGCGTCACATAATCTTTTGTCTTGGAGTGGCTTAGTGAACATTCTGTTGTCATTTAGCTCTTTTGTAACTCTTATTCTAAGTGTCCCTTACACTCATGAGATCTTTGTAACTACTCATTCATGAGATTCTTTGTAACTCCTATTATTGGTGTTTAATAACTCTAATTCATAGGTGTCACTTATTGAAGATTGTAACTCCTCTTTTCCTAGATTCCTCTAGGATGTAAAACTTGTAAGTCTTTCACTTGTTGAAATTTATAAGAGGATGTTATTAGAGCTTGAGTTGTCCATATAAGGTGTGTTACTGCTCAAACTAGAAGGGGACCTAAGGGGAATCCCTAAAGGGAAAATGCTAGGCCAAGGGCAACAAATAGAGACTTGGCCCACTGTCACCACAACTAAGGTTCCCTTCTATTTGCGGACTTTCACTGATGGGAGGAGACTTGATATGCATTGGAGTCACTAATGAATGATAAGTCAATGTATATGAGTGACCCAAACTAACCCTTTCCCAGAAAGATGGAGCTTGCTTGCTCACTAAGCAAGGTAGTATAGATTCTAGGGAAAGGAAGAGAGGATTTTGGGGGTTAGGTGTATTGGAATAGGTTTTGCGAAGGAGTTTCCCAAACCCTAAAATCCTTGTTAGAATTGGTATCCCGGATGGTTCTTGAAGAATGGTCCTTGGAAGGAGTGGGACCACACGTGGCCGAGTGGACACGGTCTAGGGTATGAGGAAGGTATGAAACAATCAACGATATTCTTACCCTAGACAAGGTGGGGAAAAGATCAAAGAAAATGTTTCCACTCAATGATGTTGTTTTGACCCTATAAGGCACTAACCTTGGGGATGGTAGGGAAAGTTTTGATCCTGGAGCTAGGCCTTGAATTTTCTTCCAACTCCACCATCGGAATGGCTTCAAATTTGGAGGAGGGCTAGAGGAAAGGCCAACGCAGGAGACCCTAGAAGAACGATTTTTTTTTTTATGGCTAACTTGTTGGGAAAATGATGCCCTAGTCACCCCAATGTGGCTAATCCCGGAAGGATGTGAGAAAATATGGATTTTATAACCCCCTTAGTAGATCAGTGCCTTAATCTTTGGGAGAATGGAGTCTATGTTGAGTAAAAGTATGTCTTATTGGTTTCTAGTCAAGGAGGCCTTAAGGCCTCAAGATTACTTCAATTTGCCTTCTAGGTCAAGAGGAAGCAACAATTATACTTCGATGTACAAGAGGAATGACTTGTCAAGGTCAAATTTTACCCCTAGGAGATTTTTCTCACATTACATGGCCCATACGTTGGAGGAATGCTATATTAGAAACAAATTCTACAATATTAAGTAGTTGACATCAAAAGGTGCATACTTACATGCAATAGAGTATATCCAACCATTCACAATTGACAATAAAGAAGCTCTAAGAGAAGATAGACCAATGTCCACACATCAAAACTCATCCATAAATCTCCATTTCATCCCTAGAAAAAGTGCGAAAATCTCAAGAGAGAGATAAGAGGTCCAAAACCATAGTGATCATGAGAAATGATCTCACCTCACTTGTATTTATACACAACTTAGGAGTTTGAATTAACCTCCTTGGCCTATATAAGCCCCAAAAATAAAATAATGTTCTAATCATACAACTTTTGGTGACAAGCCCACCAAACTAGCTCATAAATGAAAAGATAAGCCTCTCAAGAGGACAAATAATAATCCATGCATGTCGAGGGCCCTCTGAGAGGCCTAATGAGGTCCATCGGTGTCGTAAATGAAAAGGACCCTCAAAAGCAGTGGACAAGTGGATGGCCCCTTGTAATAACCTGTGGTGGTCCAAATGACATGTGGGGGCACACAAGTGTCCTCATGGGTCTCCAAACAAATCGAAGGTGCTTGTAGATCGCCTGCAAGGGCTAGGATGATGGTGTAAGTGATGCTACATCATCATGCAAGTCCTGATTCTTCTGCCAAGTGTATGGTGTAGTTCTGTGGTCAACTGGCCATAATGGATCAGGTGCATCCTCCTCATCCAATAAGTGAACCATGAGCAATCTTTGAATGGCTGTAGGGAACCATGGAGTGAAATCTATTGTTGTGGAGGCCCATGGCTTTCAACGCTCGCCCTACATGTGCCAATGTAGCCCTTTGGAGGATTAGGACCCCGTTTAAGGAGACCAAACCCAAGATGGAAACCATCCGCAACCCTGCATAAGATCCAATGTGTCCCCTAGCCTTCCAGTACAACAAATCATAAGAGAAATCGAGTAAGTTAGCTTACATAATCATGGACCACAGGTGGGACTTCATAATGGTCTGCCCTTCCATAATGGGCTTCAGGATGTGCCAACGTCTCTTAAACTCCAAATGGGGTTAACCAATAATCCTATTAGGTGGTTTCTACTTCTAAAGGGGATAATCTCGTCATGGTACATCCTTGAAGAGGTGGTGGCATGTGACAGATAGGTGAATGGAGTAGGGTATGAGAAGGGGCAACCCTAGGTCACATGCTGGGATACAAGGGTAGCTAATAAGAGGGAAATCCATACTTGGGTTTATAATGTGTAGGAGGGAGCAACCGTGGTACATGAGGTGCCCCGGCCCTTATTTTTCCACCCTGCTTTATATGCCTTTGCCTTTTCATGATTTTCTTTGATTAACTGCTCGGGGCTCAAGGGGTTAGAGCATGATGTATTAGATATAGCAGTGAATTCCCCCCTTTAAGGTGGGGTGGTTCATTGCCCACTAGGGGTTGGGACAATCATGTGTTCTTATATGATGAAGAAGCCTCATAGAACATGTAGGAACTAGGGTGATGGCCATGATGATGGGGTAGAGCTCATGTATTGGCTTTTGCCTACGTGCTAAATATGTTTGTCCCGACCATCTTTTGCATTTTGTGGTACATTTTCCTGTTGAATGTGTGTTAGTTTTTGGTAGCATTGGATGTGCTCTAGCCATGAAAATTGGTGGAGAGGCTAAGGCACATGATTTCTAATGAATCCAAAAACCGTTTGGTGAAATTCCACCCGGATTGTATTTTTATTAAAATAATTAATATTTTTAATGGGTTTTCTAAGTCTAAACTTAAGAAAATTAAAGTATTAATGGGTATTAATCAAAATATGGGTATGGGTGAGAATATTCTAGAAAACGGATCAAGTCAACTTTTAAATCTTCGCTATTGATTAGAGACTTAATCTCGGTCATTGAAGTCTCAACTAGAAAAGTATAAGAAGGAGGCTTGGGGTTCATTTAGAAACACACACGGAGAGAACGAATTGACTTGAGTTCGATTTTTGGGGCTAGGAAGCTGAGAATTCGAACTGAGTGATCAGTTGTAGCAGAGGGGCAAGGATAATTCAGGAGTACTTACAAAGAGGCAGAGAGAAGCTATTGGAGGCAGCGCACCAACTAAGAGGACTGATGTTGGGCCAATTTGGGCCCACATAGGCCTGACGTAGAGCCAAAAGGGCCAACGCAGAGATAGCCATGGTTAGCCAGTTTTGCTACCGGATCTGCTGGGTGAAGTGAGGTAAAACTCACTCAGTTTTTCCGCCATTGTATTTCTTTGTCACTGAATTACCGAGAGGTCATCCAACATTTGTATTCAGAATTACTTCGTAATAAAAAAACCCTCAGCGCTGCTGCATCAGTTTTCTCGTATTGGGTTTTACCGGGGACTATTTTTTCCAAAAATAATTGTGTCCTATATATCTTGTTCTTTGCTCAGTTTTCTGTTTCATGTAATCGAATTTAAAGTAGTGTAGGTTGTAGAAGTAATTTTCTTTAGTATATAGAGAATAACTTGATAATGTATATTAAAATCAAGTAGGTGAAGTAGATTCAGATTTGCTGCAGTAGGGGTTCCTTGAGCACTAGGAATTTTCACATTGTATCAGAGGATTGATTTTGAAACATAGAGAGTAGATCTAGCGCTGAGCAAAGAGGCCAAAAGCTGCACTTGGCAGTAATTAGAATCCCCTTGAAGGGATTGTGTAGTCCTTGCCAGGAAGTAGAGATTCCGATGAAATCTCTGTCTAAGAGAGTCGACAGAGAGGTATGATTTCCGAATTGTGAGCTTGCAGAGGTAGAGGGAGTGACGCAGAGCCTCAACGCAGTGCTTGAAGGGCGCAACTTTTGTCCGGGGGCAGAAATCTATTGGAAAAGAGTGAAAACACATAGAAGGGGAATTTTCTCCTCAGAGAACTTTTTGCCAAAAAGTTCGAATTTCTCACTTGCTGGGCAGCTGAGCAGTGACTAGAGGAGTCAGTTCGACAGTTGGGTGAGATGGCATCACATGGGCTTAGAGATCAGGATAGGTTGGAAGGGGCTTCTATCCATGTCATTTGGAAGACCAAAATCTTAGTTGTTCATGAGGAGTACAATCTCGAAGCCTACATCAAGAATGTTGTTGTTGTTCCCGCTGACAATGATCAAAGGAAGAAGTACAAGACTAAGCAGGGGAAGGTGAAGATGTTCATACTCGATGGAGTTCGAGATCATGTGGTCTCACACTTACAGGGCAAAGATACAACCCAAGAGATGTGGGAAGCTTTGTCTTCACTATATGAAGGCTCTTCTGAACAACAAAAGATGTACCTAGAACACAACTTGCTGTTGTGGGGTCTACTCCGTCTACCGCAATGATAAGGAAAACCCTGAATGGAGTCTTGGATGAATGGCAAGTCTTCGTCCAAATTATATTGGGCAGGGAAAGGCTACCTTCATGGGAGGAGATGTGGGCAACTCTTCAACATAAGGAATTAAGAAGGGACCTAGTAAAGGTCAACCTCAATGGCAACAGTGGGAGTGGCACGAAGACAAAGGAGGAGGAGGAGAACGCAACGCTAGCATCAAAGGGACAATAGAAGCAGAAGCGAAAGGACATTTGAAAGGTGAAATGTTTTAGATGTGGCAAGCTGGGCCACTTTGCATCCTAGTGTCCTTTGAAGCAAAAGGATGAGGATGAGAAACATGATCCCAAGGCTGCTCCAGCAAAATTGACGAAAGATGAGTTTGCCATGAGTGCCCACGCATCTCAAGGAGGGAAATGGGGCGATATTGCGTTGTAGTTGGGAGGACTATATATGGGTAGGATCCTTGAGGAGTCCACCTCTTGGATCAATTCCTTGCTACGGGAGCCCGAGATTCAGTAGTAGCGAGATGGACTTAGTGTTAGAGGATGCAGTGGGTTGGTTGGAGAGATAGATGCAGTAGCTTGAGACCAGAGACTAATCAGTGCAGAGCAAGGTTGGCAGCGGTGTAGATGGCACAGTGTAGAAGTCAACAACAACGCAGAAGATTCAGAGGCGCAAAGACTAGTAGCAGTCAAATTCCAACATTCACATATGTTAGCAGTGGCAATGCTAGCAGCGTAGCAGATGAAACATTTGAGAGGGAGCTGTAGTACAGATGCAACAATGGCAGTGGTAATGTCATGGGAAGCAATACAGTAGCAACGACATCACAGTGTTGATGGCAGCAACAGTGCGGAAAGGAGATGCTTAAGAGACAGAGCAAGATGTAGTTGGACATTGTTGCTAGAGCACATTCCTTGCTAAGAGGTAGTGTTAGTTTTTGGTAGCATCGGATGTGCTCTAGCCATGAAAATTGGTGGAGGGGCTAACACACATGAATTCTAAAGAACCTAGAAACCGTTTGGTGAGATTCCACCCAGAATTGTATTCCTTTTAAAATAATTAATATTTTTAATGGGCTTCCTATGTCTAAACTTGGGAAAATTAAAGTATTAATGGGTATTAATCAAAATATGGGTGAGAATGTTTTAGAAAGCGGACCAAGTCAAGTTCTTAATCTTAGTCGTTGATTAGAGACTTAATCTCGACCGTTGATATTATGAAACCAGCTCACAAAAAGATAGAAAAGATAGATCAACGCCTTAGAGTTCATCCTCTTTGAGGGGGCAACCTCCTTTACATTACACAAATGAATGATTCTTTGATGATTCAAATGACAAAACCTCCTTTCTATATATAGGAGTCTAAGGAGTCACAATATAACCAGA
>APFE030102547.1:92907-116161 GCA_000404065.3 Pinus taeda | reverse complement strand
ATATCATGTAGCATTTCTTCCTCTTCTTCATGAGTCATGCTAGAGCTTTCAGGTTGCTTACTAGGTGTTTGCATTTTCTTTCCTCGGGGCAGATAATAATGCTCTACTATGCCCTTTGAATTCCTTCAAAATAATTTTTCAAACCAAGCTTAAGCAAAAATTTAAAAAAATCTACACACCTTTTTTGACTTTGTAGGAGCCCAATGTTGCCTCTGATGTATGTCTGTAATTTCAGATCATCGAGTTCTGAAATTGCGACCTGTAGTATCCCTTTGTGTCCTCTTTCCAATGCCACCAGTCTAATCCAAATTGGATTCTCCAAGAAAGAGTTATGCCAAATCTCCCACAGTGACCTGATTATAGACTAGTTCAGTAGAGCAAACTTGTATGACATGCCACGTGTCGCTGTTTCGACCTTTGGCTCTAAAAAATATATACAAAAAATTATAGTCCGTCCTCTTTCTATACCTTCTTATGAAACTTGAATCCGATGCTTAGGGAGAAAGTTATGACGATTTTCCCCAGGTCACCTGTTTGGAATGTAAATCAGGAGTCTGTAAAAGACCAACTTCCTCAGACCATATCTCCGCAAATATAGCGCAAAAAGCTCTGAAATTCGGACCCAAGGTTCAATGCAATTTCGTCTCAAATGTGTTTTTTTTTCGTTTCTGAAACATCGCAGAGAAAAAGTTATAACGAGAATGCCATGATGACCTGTTTGGAGTAGTGAAACCCTATAATCCAGAGCTCTGATACCAAATATTATGAAACCAGCTCACAAAAAGATAGAAAAGATAGATCTACGCCTTAGAGTTCATCCTCTTTGAGGGGGCAACCTCCTTTACATTACACAAATGAATGATTCTTTGATGATTCAAATGACAAAACCTCCTTTTTATATATAGGAGTCTAAGGAGTCACAATATAACCCAGCCAACCTAACAATAATAATATAAAGACACAAAAATAACAATAGAGGGATTCTATGGGGCACAGTGTTAACAATATGGGGACAATAGGGGCACAACAATATTAATAAGGGATATAACTACAATAGTAATGGGGTAATCATTAGTATTATAGGGACCTAACAGTTGAAGTCTCAACGAGAAAAATATAAGGAAACTTGGGGTTCATCTAGAAACACACATGTAGAGAACGAATTGATCTGGAGTTCGATTTCTGGGGCTAGGAAGCTGAGAATTCGAACTGAGTGATCAGTTGCAGCAGAGGGGCAGCGATATTTGGGAGTACTGACAAAGAGGTAGAGAGAAGCTATTGGAGGCAGTGCAACAACTAAGAGGACTGACGTTGGGCCAATATGGGCCCATGCAGGCCTGACGCAAAGCCAGAAGTGCCAGCGCACAATCTGAAGCTACCCTCCACCCAGAGAGTCGAAATTGCCGGGGAACTGCTGGAACAGCCGTGAAGGTTGATGCAGTGGGCAGAAGAGAGTGCAGAGCTGACGCAAAGCCTATAAAGCTGACGTAGGGCCAACGCAGAGATAGCCGGGGTTAGCCAATTTTGCTTCCGGATCAACCGGAATCTGCTGGGTGAAGTGAGGTAAAACTCACTTAGTTTTTCTGCCATTGTATTTCTCTGTCACTGGATTACTGGGAGGGCATCCAACATTTGTATTCAGAATTACTACGTAATAATAGAAAACTCTCAGAGCTGTTGCACCGGTTTTTGCGTATTGGGTTTTTTCGGGGACTATTTTGTCCAAAAATAACTGTGTCCCATGTATCTTGTTCTTTGCTCAATTTTCTATTTCATGTAATCGAATTTAAAGTAGTGTAGGCTATAGAAGTAATTTTCTTTAGTATTCAGAGAATAACTTGATAATGTATATTAAAATCAAGCAGGTGAAGTAGATTCAGATTTGCTGCATTAGGGGTTCTTTGAGGATTAGGAATTTTCACAATGTGGCCATAAATGCTTTTATCGTTTTTTTTTTTAGTTGCATCAACCTCCAGGCTTCATTCCAGGCCATGACCCAAGGTGTGGGCAAGGGGAAGGGGCATGCTAACCCTATGTGGACCCAGTGGAGGAATGGGGACCTAGGTGAGAGAAATGATGAATGGGGTAAAAATGAATGGAAAGAGAGTGATATAAGTGGATAAGGGATTCTGGCCAAGCAACCAAAATCACGGTTTTTTTGTGAATCCAAGGTTAATTCCTAAAAGGGGTATAGGGGACAAAAGCACAAACCTAGCCCATTCTTCCTTCGAATCCCCCCATTAATCCATGCCCAAAAGTGTCCATGATAAGCAAACTACAATACTCAATTTCCAAGTGAGAAGGCATACCTTTAGATTCAGGAGGCCCACATTCAAACATACGATCATGGAAGATGGGCGAGTGACCACATGGCTGGCTTAGGTGGCGGAGAAAATGGCATAGTGAGCTAGTTGGTGGCTGCAAGGGGTTGTTGGCTGCCAACTGAGGATCATCTTGGAGAAAACATTTCTCTTGGGGATACTACCCACAAAATGGTGGGTAACATTTGGCTCCAACTGGGACGTGATCTCTCGAAGTAGTGGGTGAAGCTACTCGCACTGGAGGTCATGAGAACTCCAGCAATCTCTCGGTTACCATAGACCTGTCACCTGCACACATACTAGATGGAAAAACACGGGGCAACATGCTTTTGCAGCTTCTCATGATTGCACATGCTAATATGTTAGGCCATAAAATCAAAGGAAAATAAAATATGCAAATATGCATCAATCTAACATGAGAAAAATCATATGATATTATTTCTAATGCAAAAATCAGCATGCAATGCATCCTACTCTACCATGCATATGATACAATGTCAAGTCTCAAGGAAGGAGGTGATACGACTTAATTTGACCGGTCCAAACCAAATTTTGTCGTTAAGTTTAGCAATGTAGTAACAATCATCCCCAACCCTTCCATGAATCCTAACAGGTAAGGGTTCCTTATCCACCAAGAATAAATCCCCAACCTTATATTCTTTCTTAGCCTTCCATCTCTTGCTTGATTGAGAGATTGGTTGCTTGAGGATTCAGACTTCCTGGGTAGGAAGGATATAGGAAGGTTTCTCGACCTTGCATGTCTCATGGTATGGTCCAGGCTTGATCACATGGGACACATAAGCAGGTTCCTTAAGGATAAAAGGGGTGCCATCGAATTGCGGGATGGTTGCGTATGATAGGTCCATTTGAACATACCCTCCAACGGTAGCTTCCCCTTTCTGGGATAACAACATCCCCCCACACACCAGGGAAATCAATAACAATAACATCCATGAGGAGGGATATATTGGGATTCCTAGCTAAAGAGGCCTTAAGGTCTTTGATGATTCTTTCCACTTCCACAGGTTTGGAATTAAAACCACACACCCTTTTATATGGCTGAGTGACGCTGAGACCCAATTGCTTCATAACAGTCAAAGGCATGATATTAGCGGAAGCCCCCGAGTCTAACATACACTTGTGTAAGAAGAGGTCATTGACAGCCAAAGTAAGAAAGAAAGGATCGTGCCTGGGGTTTCGGTTGGGAATATGAATGTTTTGCAATTCAAGTAATTCTTCATCTTGAATTCCTAGGGACTGCTTAAGTTGTTGTTGTTGCTCGGGAAGCTTGACAATCTCCTTTAGGGGAATAGGTATAGTCATCTTTCCTACGACAGACCCTATGTCAATGTGAAGTTTAATTTCCTTCTCCTTTTCATTCTTGTATTCTTTCCTAGGAGGATCCTTTTTTTATTTGACTTTTTTTCGGGGATCCTTCTTGGGAGGAACTTTGGAGATGTATTCTTTAGGAGTGGCTTGCTTAGGTGATGGATCTTCCTTGGGAGATTCCTTAGGAGGCAAGGGGTCTTTGCCCTTTTTCTTTTGGGAATATTGGACCCCTTGGAATCTTCCCTAGCTATCAGAATTAAGAATAGGTTCTTTCATTTCTTCCTTAAGGGTGACCTCACTAATAGAAGGATGTGTGTATGATCCCTCTGGCAAAATGTTGAAGACATCGAATTCCACAAGATTGGCTTGCTCATCAGTTTGTTCATCCTCACTTTTATCCCCTTCACTTTCCTAATCCTCAGATGAGGAATCCGACTCAACAACATTAGTAGGAGCCAATGTGTTTGGGATTTGTGAAGAGCTCGACCTATCTTCTTCACTTTGCTTTTTGGGAAAAGGCTTTCCTTTAAGGATGTAACTCGACCTTTGGGCCCTTTCTAAGGAAGTGATTTTGTTCATGATAACCTTGTCACATGCATCGACTTCTTCGCTGAATCTTTCCATCCTTTTGAGATTGGCAAGGAGAGTTTCTTCGTGTTTATCTTTGGACTTCTTCTTCTTGGTTTCAAATTTGGCTCTAGGGTGATCATTGATGTCAACTTATGAAATTTGCAGGCTTTCTTCAACTTCCATTGCCATTTCTTTAGCCCCAACCAAAATGGATGGTTTCTTATCCCTCAATACATAGGTGAGGCGACCACCCATGACTTTTATGAATTTGTCAAGGATATTGGCTTTAGATGGTTTCAAATGATCAGGTATATCTTTGACTACCCTATCAAACTTTTGAATGAACTCTCGCACATCTTCCCTTCACTTGTTATTTGGTAGAAATTTCCAATTTTGAAGGTTCCTTGGGCATTGCATGACTACCTCTTTATGAATAGTTCCTCAAATTCATCAGAGTCCTTTATGCATCCAGGGGGAAGGCCAAGATACCAATCTCTTGCTTGTCCTTCAAGTGATAGGGCAAAAAGCATCATGAACCTATCTTCATCAAATATCATTCGAGGGGACATTTGGCAGTAGAATTCTTCGATAAAACCATGGGCAGTCCAAGTAGCATCCCCTTTGAATTTGGGCAACCATCGGTTAAATTTCTCAGGGAATGTTTTTGGATTGTTACTCAATTTCAAAGGGGCAAAGACACTAACTAAGTGTCTTTCACTCTTGGTCATCTTTGGTTGATCCCTTTCGAAGTCGGTGCTTTAAGTAGATGCCATCTTTGGAGGTGTATCACTGACTTCCTCGAATTTGTGGAAAAGCGAGGTTCCATCGGATAATGGAGTTCGCTTTCCCTTTTTTGTAGCAGCCCTAGTTAAAGGAGGTATGTTGTTGCCTTCAAGCAAACTAGGGGTTTGGACAATGAGTGGAGTCGCCAGAGGAATGCTTTATAAATGTCGTCAATGAATCAATTCCTCTATGATTCACTAGGGAGGTAGACTTTCTCCCTCCCTGAAAACGATGCTAAAAATGTACCGCTCAATCTAGTAGGGGACCTAAGGGTAATCCCTAAAGGGAAAATACTAGGCCAAGGGCAACAAATGGAGACTTAGCCCACTGTCACCACAACTAAGGCTCCCTTCTATTTACAGACTTTCACCGATGGGAGGAGAACCAATATGTATTGGAGTCACTAATCACTGATAAGTCAATGGATACGAGTGACCCAAGCTAACCCTTTCGCAGAAAGATGGAGCTTGCTTGCTCACTAAGCAAGGTAGTATAGATTCTAGGGAAAGGAAGAGAGAATTTTGGGGGTTAGGTGTATGGGAATAGGCTTTGTGAGGAGTTTCCCATACCCTAAAATCATTCTTAGAATTGGTATCCCGGATGGTTCTTGAGGAATGGTCCTTGGTAGGAGTGGGATCACATGGGGCCAAGTGGACCCGGTCTAGGGTATGAGGAAGTTATGAAACAATCAACGATATTTTTATCCTAGACAAGGTGGGGAAAGGATCAAAGAAAATATTTTCACTCAATGATGTTGTTTTGACCCTATGAGGCACTAGCCCTGGTGATGGTTTTGCAAGTTTTGATCGCGGAGCTAGGGCTTGACTTTTTTTTTCCAACTCCACCTTTGAAATGGCTTCAAATTTGGAGGAGGGCTAAAGGAAAGGACAATGCAAGAGACCCTAGGAGATCTAATTTTTTTGATGGCTAACTTGTCGGGAAAATGATGCCATAATTACCGGAATGTGGCTAATCCCGGAAGGATGTGAGAAAATATGGATTTTAGTGACCTCACTTGGTAGATTAGTGCCTTAATCTTTGGGAGAATGGATTCTATGTTGAGTAAGAGTATGTTTTCTTGGTTTCCAGTCAAGGAGGCCTCAAGTTTACTTCGATTTGCCTTATAGGTCAAGAGGAAGTAACCTCGCAACTTTTATACTTCAATGTACAAGAGGAATGGCTTGTCAAGGTCAAATTTTACCCCTAGGAGATTTCGCTCACATTACATGGCCCATATGTTGGATGAATGCTACAATAAAAACAAATTCTACAATATGAAGCAGTAAATGCATGCAACAATTAGCCTTAGAATAGCGAAAATCCCAATCCAACATATATGACAAAAGTAAACAAGAATAACATCAAAAGGCACGTACTTACATGTAATAGAGAATATCCAACCATTCACAATTGACAATAAAGAAGCTCCAAGAGAAGATATACCAATATTCACACATAAAAACTCATCCAGAAAGCTCCATTTCATCCCTAGAAAAAGTGCGAAAATCTCAAGAGAGAGATAAGAGATCCAAAACCAAAGTGATCATGAGAAATGATCTCACCCCACTTGTATTTATACACAACTTAGGAGTTTGAATTAACCTCCTTGGCCTACATAAGTCCCAAAAATAAAATAATGTTCTAATAATACAACTTTTGGTGACAAGCCCACCAAACTAGCTTATAAATGAAAAGATAAGCCTCTTAAGAGGACAAATAATAATCCATGCATGTCGTAGGGCCCTCTAAGAGGCCTAATGAGGTCCATGGGTGCCATAAATGAAGAGAAGGACCTTTAAAAGCAGTGGACAAGTGGATGGCCCCTTGTAATAACCTGTGGTGGTCCAAATGACATGTGGCCCACACAATGTTGATTTCTGGTAGCATCGGATGTGCTTCAAGTCTCAAATTTTGGATGGAGGCTTAGAAACATTCATTCTATAATATCCAGAAATTGTTTTGGGAAATTCCATCTCGAGACAGTTTTATTAAAATAATTAATTATTTTTAATGGGACCCCAAGTCTAAACTTAGGAAATTAAAATAATTAATGGGTATTAATCTAAACTGTGGCTAAAACTTCTACAAGGAGGCGGAGATCAAGTCATTATGATCCTAGCCATTGATTAGGATCTAATCTGGGTCGTTGATTGATCAACGAGAGGATTATAAGAGGAGACTTGATGGGCATTTGGAGAATACACCAGAGGCAGATACTAACTTGCCTGAGTAAGATCGATTTTTTCACTGGTCGAAGTTCGGCAAGAGAAAATCGAATCAGAGGGAGAGTTGCAGGTGGAAAAGAGAGTGAGGGTAATCAACATCGGTCAGGAGTGCAAGGGAAGAAGACGTAGAGAAGAGGGAGGACAACGCAGACGCTGTGATGCAGGGAGAAACATCGGAAGGGTAGTTTTACGCTGGTACTGTGTGGGGTAGTTTTGATGCTGGGACAACGCGGGAAAGTTGACATTGGGACACAGTGAGACGTTGAGGGAAGAAGAGCACATCTCCTGGATCAGAAACTTGTCAAGAAGCGTTTGTAAATTTTCTCACAGAGAATCCTATTCTATTTTGCTGGTTGTAACTTGTACAAGAGATTTTCGCTGAAAGATAATAAAGAAACCCTCATCCGATGCACCGGTTTTCCCACGTTGTGTTTGTCTAGGGACAATTATCCAAAGATAACTGTGTCATTGTGGTTGTATTTGTGCTAGTATTTTTCTTTGCATTTACTTTCGGCAGTATTTTAATTGTGAAGGATGCATTAGAATTTATTTTGATATTTTCTGTAAGAAAACTGTGAATAACTTACCTGTGAGTTAATAAGTAGAAGAAATAATATTAATCACTGCAGTTGGATTTCTATTTAGAAATTTTCACATGGTATCGAAGCTGAGTAAAGTAAGAAGAAAAGCACTGGAAGACCGAGCGTTGAAGGAAGAAAGGAATTCGAAATTCTTGCAGGGGCAACAATTCGAATCCTTAGGGGGTTTGTGCAGTTCAAGCCAGGGGGACTAGATTTTCGTGGTAAAGCTCTCACTGAATGAGTCGACAGAGAGGTAAGATTTCCGATAGAAGGAGCAACGCAGCAGAAGATTCAGCGAAGAGGGGTTCCTCAGGTTGGATGCAGTTTTTTCCTGCAGCAGTTGCTGGATAGCGTCAGAATTGGTTGAAAATAGCACAAAGATGGATACTCAAAGTGTTTACGAGATTAGAAGAAGAATTTGCATGCCTAGCAAATTCAGCATCAACAGATGTTTGGTATATTGATAGCGGGGCTTCAGCTCATATCGCTGGAGTACGAGAACATTTCTCGAGCTATCATGAAGAACAAATAGAATTCCAAATTATTATGGGAAAACGAACGAAATGTACTGCAGTGCGGAGAGGCACCATAGCATTTCAGACGGAAGCAGGGACCAACATCAGAGCCACCAATGTTCTGCATGTGCCAGGATTAGGAATGAATTTCATTTCAGCGTCCCAGTTACAGAAGAAGGGATATGATGTATACTTCATATGAAAGAAAGTATATGTTAAGCATCCAAGTTGCAAGAAGAAGAGACAAATTGAGATTTGAAGCAACGAATTGTATAGGTTGCAGCTTGAGTCTCCAATGGAACTGATAGGCAACAACTATAATGGTGAAAAGGAACAAAATGAATTATGGCACAGGTGAATGGGACACTTACACCATCGAGCACTAAGGATGCTCAGAGACACTGTTATAGGGGTACGAACCCTTAGTAGTGAGCAAGATGACTTATGTCGAAGATGCGTGCTATGGAAGTATGCTAAAGCAACTTCTTCGAGAAGTAACAATAGAGCATAATGTGTATTGGGATTGATACACTTAGATATTTGTTGTCCAATGTCCACAAGAGCTCTTAGTGGTGGCAAATACTTCATCACTTTTATTGATGATCACTTTAGAAAAACCTGGATCTATTTCTTAAAGACCAAGGATGAGGTCTTTGATCGATTCTGAGAGTTTAAGGCTCTCATTGAAAATATGGCAGAGAAAAAAAAAAGGTATTGCATTTAGATAATGGTGGAGAATATACAGACAGATACTTCACAGATTTCTGCATAAAGGAGGGCATCAAAAGAGAGTGGACAACTCCATATAATCCGGAGCAGAATGGAGTAGCAGAGCGGAAAAATAGAACTATTGTTGGGGCAGCCAAAGCTATGTTGTATGATCATGATCTACCTAAGTTTTTATGGGCAGAAGCTTGCAACACAACGGTGTATATCAAGAATAGAACACTTCATATAGCATTGGGGAAGAAAACGCCCGAAGGAGTATTAATAGGGAAGAAGCCGGAAGTCAGTTATCTCAGGATATTCGGAAGCGTGGCATATTGTCACATTCCACACGAGAAGTGCAGTAAACTGGATCAGACTATAGGAAAGGGGTATCTCGTGGGATATAGCAAGACCTCAAAGGCATATAGAATCTACATTCCTAGGAGGAGGAAGATTGTAGTAAGATAAGATGCAAAGTTCATGGAGGATAGAACATTCAGGAAATCTCGAGAAATGCCAGCAGAAGGTCATTCAGTAGATGTTCCACTAGTCCAGGAGCAACGGGGGCAGCAAGGAGGACAGGCAGGAGGACAGACGCCTGGATCAAGTATAGTGACCAGCCCCAGTGTTTCATTAGAAGGAGGAAATCGAGATAGTTCTCAACAGAAGGAACCACTGGAATAGGAAGAGGAGTTGATTGAGCCTCCCACTACCAGTGGTAGAACCAGTAGAGAAGTATGACAGACACTGATGGATGCAGAGGAGTTTGTTGGAGCTCCTAGAACCAAGAAAAGGCAGCGTATACAACCTGACAGATACTAGGTATTGGTAACTCAGGTTGAAGAACCATCTAGCTTTCAGGAAGCCGTTCAACACCAAGTTTGGGTGGATGCCATTGTAGAAGAGTACAACTCTATCATGACGAATGATGTCTGGGAAGTTGTACCTAGACCAGAGGATAGATTAGTTGTAGGAACAAGGTGGGTCTACAAGCTCAAGTATACTGCAGATGGCAGTATAGAGAAGTACAAAGCTAGGTTCATAGCAAAGGGGTGTGCTAATAAAGAAGGACTAGACTATGAAGAGACCTTCGCCCCAGTTGCCCGTTACACCTCTATTAGATCTGTTATATCCCTAGCAACTCAAATGGGATGGGAGATTCACCATATGGATGTCAAGACAACATTCTAGAATGGGGTGATAGAAGAGGAGGTGTCTATAGAACAACCCGAAGGCTTCGAAACTCATTAGAAGAGAACTCATGTTTGCAGATTAGAGAAAGCCCTGTATGGGCTCAAGTAGACACCAAGAGCATGGTATGGTCGGATTGATAGTTACTTGCAGCAATTGGGATTTGTCAAAAAGTGATGTTGATCCCAATCTCTACTATTTGATGATAGAGAATGAGCCACTCATTCTGGTATTATATGTGGATGACTTGTTTTTAACATGGTCATCCAGACTCATACATGATTGCAAGAAGAATCTTGAAGCTGAATTCGACATGAAGGATATGGGCTTGATGCATTATTTTCTAGGGTTGGAAGTTTGGCAGAAGAATGGGGAGATCTTCCTTGGGTAAGGAAGATATGCTACAGAGATCCTGAAGAGATTCAGAATGCAGGATTGTCGACCCATGGCTACTCCCATGATCACCAACTAGAAGAAAATAGATGCATCAAGAGACAAGGAAGTGGACCACACCTTGTACAGACAACTCATTGGGTCACTCATGTATTTGGTCAACACTAGGCTAGACATTTGCTTTTCTATCAACACTCTTAGTCAGTTCATGGTGGAACCAAAAATGGTGCATTGGGCGGCAGCTAGACACATTCTTAGGTATGTGCGTGGAACAGTTGGATATGGGTTGAAATACTCCCGAGGGGAGGACGTTAGATTGAATGGGTTCACAGATGCAGATTGGGCAGGTAGTTCAGTAGACTGAAAAAGTACCTCGGGGTATTGGTTAAGTGTTGGATCAGGGATGATAACTTGGTGTAGCAAGAAGCAGAAGTCAGTAGCTCTGAGCTCAGCGAAAGTAGAATATATGGCAACCAACACAACTATGTGCGAAGCTATTGGCTTAGAAAACTGCATGTGAGTTTGTTCAGAAAAAGGATGGAAGCGACCAGGGTTTACTGTGATAATCAAAGTTGTATTAAACTCTCTGAGAATCCAGCATCTCATGATCGGTTGAAGCACATTGATATCATATGTCACTTTATCAAAGACCGTGTTCAGCGTGGCGCAATACAGCTACTATATGTCCCCACATGAGATCAGGTAGCAGACATACTCACAAAGGCTCTAGGGAGAGCTAAGTTCATTCAGTTCAGAGAGCAGAAGGCTATGGTAGAGAATCCGTTTCAGTCGCAGAAACAGGTGATTTTTCAGTTCAGTGGCAGAGGGAGTTGCAGTATGGATGCACTGTCGATAAGTGGCAGAGTCAACAGAAGTATAGATGCTGCATTTGCGCACTAGTTGGTGGGCGGAATGTCAAACATCAGCAAGCACAGAACGAGATGTTACAGAACATGGTGATGCTTCAACAGGTTGCATTACTGGAGCACATTTCTCACTAAAAGGGAGTGTTGATTTCTGGTAGCATCGGATGTGCTCTAAGTTTCAAATTTTGTAGGGAGGCATAGACACATGCATTCTCCAATACTCAGAAATCATTTTGGGAAATTCCACTAGGAGACGGTTTTATTAAAATAATTAATTATTTTTAATGGAACCCTAACTCTAAACTTAGGAAATTAAAATAATTAATGGGTATTAATCTAAGGTGTGTGAAACTTCTAGAAGAAGGAAGATATCAAGTCAATATGATCCTAGCCATTGATTAGGATCTAATCTAGGACGTTGATTGATCAACGAGAGGATTATAAGAGGAGAATTGATGGGCACTTGCAGAATACACCAGAGACAGATACTTAATTGCCCAAGTAAGATCGATTTTCTCACTGGTCAAAGTTCGGCGAGAAAAAATCGAATCAGAGGGAGAGTTGCAGATGGAAAAGAGAGTGAGGGTAATCAAGATTAGTCGGGAGTGCAAGGGAAGAAGACGCAGAGCATAGGGAGGACAGCACTGAAACTGTGACGCAGGGAGAGAGCGTAGGGCAGTTTGACGCTGGGACTACGTGGGTTAGTTTTGATGCTGGGAGAGCATGGGAAAGTTGACGTTGGGACACAATGAGACGCAGAGGGAAGAGGAGCATTTCTCCTCGATCAGAAGCTTGTTAGGAAGCATCTATAAATTTTTTCACAGAGAATCCTATTCTATTTTGCTGGTTGTAACTTGTACATGATTTTTGCTGAAAGATAATAAAGAAACCCTCATCTGCTGCACCAATTTTATCACATTGGGTTTTTCCGGGGACGATTTTCCAAAGAGAACTATGTCATTGTGGTTGTATTTGTGCTTGTATTTTTCTTTGCATTTACTTTCCGCAATATTTTAATCGTGAAGGCTTTAGTAGAATTTATTTCGATATTTGCCGTAAGAACATTGTGAATAACTTATTTCTGAGTTAATAAGTAGAAGAAATAATATGAATCACTATAGTTGGATTTCTATTTAGACATTTTCACATGGTATCTGAGCTGAGGTAAAGAAAGAATTAGAGAGGAAGACCCAATGTTGAAGGAAGAAAGGAATTCAAAATTCCTGTAGGGGCAGTAATTCGAATCCCTAGGGGGTTTGCGCAGTTCAAGACAGGAGGACTAGATTTTTGTGGTAAAGCTCTCCCTGAGTGAGTCGACAGAGAGGTAAGGTTTCCTGAATGAAATTTGTTAGCGGCAAAAGGAACAATGCAACAAAAGATTTAGCGAAGAGGGGTTTCTGAGGTGGGACGCATGTTTTTCTTGCAGCAGTTGTTGGGGTAGGATAGCGTTAGAATCGGTTGAAAATAACACAAAGATGGATACTCAAAGTGTCTCAGAATTGTCTACCAGATTAGAAGAAGAATTTGCATGCCTAGCAAATTCAGCATCAACAGATATTTGGTACATTCATAACAGAACTTTAGCTCATATCACTGGAGTATGAGAACATATCTCGAGTTATCAAGAAGAACAAATGGACTTCCAAATTACTATGGGAAACAGAATGAAATGTACTCCAGTAGGGAGAGACAACATATCATTTCAGACGGAAGGCGGGATTAGCATTCGAGCCACCAATGTTCTGCATGTGCTAGGATTAGGAATGAATTTGATTTCAATGTCCCAGTTACAAGACAAGGGATACGATGTATACTTCATAGGAAAGAAAATATATGTCAAGCATCCAAGATGGAAGAAGAAGAGACAAATTGGGACTCGAAGAAACAACTTGTATAGGTTGCACCTTGAGTCTCCTTTGGCACTGATAGGTAACAACTATAATGGTGAAAAGGAACGAAATGAATTATGGCACAGGGGAATGGGACACTTACACTATGGAGCATTGAGGATGCTTAGAGATACTGTTACAGGAGTACTAGCCCTTAGTAGCGAGCATGATGACTTATGTCGAGGATGTGTGCTAGGGAAGTACGTTAAAGCAACTTTTTCCAGAAGTAATAATAGAGCAGAATGTGTATTGGGATTGATACACTTAGATATCTGTGGTCCAATGTCCACAAGAGCTCTTAATGGTGGCGAATACTTCATCACTTTTATTGATGATCACTCTAGAAAAACCTGGATCTATTTTCTTAAAGACCAAGGATGAGGTCTTTGATTGATTCAAAGAGTTTAAGGCTCTCGTTGAAAATATGACAAGGAATAAGATAAAGGTATTGCGTTCAGATAATGGTGGAGAATATACAGACAGAGACTTCACAAATTTCTGCGCAAAGGCAGAAATCAAAAGAGAGTGGACGACTCCATATAATCTGGCGCAGAATGGAGTAGCAGAGCGGAAAAATAGAACTATTGTTGGGGTAGCCAAAGCTATGTTGTATGATTAGGATCTACCTAAGTTTTTATGGGCAGAAGCTTGCAACACAATGGTGTATATCCAGAATAGAACTCCTCATAGAGCGTTGGGGAAGAAAACGCCCGAAAGAGTATTCACAGGGAAGAAGCCGAAAGTCAATCATCTCAAGGTATTCGGAAGCGTGGCATATTGTCACATTCCAGACGAGAAGCGTAGTAAACTGGATCAGACTGCAGGAAAGGGGTATCTCATGGGATATAGCGAGACCTCAAAGGCATACAAAATCTACATTCCTAGCAGCAGGAAGATTGTAGTAAGACGAGATGCAAAGTTCATGGAGGATAGAGATTTAAGGAAATCTTGAGAATTGTCAACAGAAGGTCAGTCAGTGGATGTTCCACCAGTCCAGGAGTAGTAGGGGCAGTAAGGAGGACAAGCAGGAGGACATACACCTGGATCGAGTACAGTGACTAGTACCAGTGTTTGCTTAGAAGGAGGAAATCCATATAGATCTTAGAAGATGTAACGACATGATCAGGAGGAGGAGTTGATTGAGCCTCCCACTATCAGTGGTAGAACCAGTGGAGAAGTACGACAGACACTGAGGGATGCAGAGGAGTTTGTTGGAGCTCCTAGAACCACGAGAAGGCAGCGTAGACAACTTGATAGATACTAGACATTGGTATCTCAGGTTGAAGAACCCTCTAGCTTTCAGGAAGTCGTTCAACACCATGTTTGGGTGGATTCCATGGTAGAAGAGTACAACTCTATCATGACGAATGATGTCTGAGAAGTTGTCCCTAGACCAGAGGATAGATCAGTTGTAGGATCAAGATGGATCTACAAGATCAAGTATGTTGCAGATGACAGCATAGAGAAGTACAAGGCTAGGTTCGTGGCAAAGGGGTACACTTAGAAAGAAGGAATAGACTATGAAGAGACCTTCACCTTAGTTGCCCGTTACACCTCTATTAGATTCGTTATATCCCTAGTAGTTGAAATGGGATTGGGGATTCATCAGATGGATGTCAAGACAACATTCTTGAACGGGGTGATAGAAGAGGAGGTGTATATAGAACAACCTGAAGGCTTAGAATCTCATTAGAAGAGAACTCATGTTTGTAGATTAAAGAAAGCCCTGTATGGGCTCAAGCAGGCACCTAGAGCATGGTATGGTCGGATTGATAATTACTTTCAACAGTTGGGATTTGTCAAAAGTGATGTTGATCCCAATCTCTACTATTTGATGGTAGAGAATGAGCCACTTATTCTGGTATTATATGTTGATGGATTGTTTTTAACAGGGTGATCCAGGCTCATACAGGATTGCAAAAAGAATCTTGAAGCTGAATTCAACATGAAGGATATGGGCTTGATGCATTATTTTCTAGAATTGGAAGTTTGGCAAAAGAATGGGGAGATCTTCTTTGGGCAAGGAAGATATGCTATGAAAATCTTGAAGAGATTTAGAATGTAGGGTTCTCGACCCGTGGCTACTCCCATGATCACCAACTAGAAGAAAATAGATGCATCAAGAGACAAGGAAGTGGACCCCACCTTGTACAGACAACTCATTGGGTCGCTCATGTATTTGGTCAACACTATGCCAGGCATTTGCTTTGCTGTCAACACTCTTAGTCAGTGCATAGTGGAACCAAAAAGGTTGCATTGGGTGGCTGCTAGACACATTCTTAGGTATGTGCGTGGAACAGTTGGATATGTGTTGAAATATTCCCGAGGGGAGGATGTTAGATTGAATGGGTTCACAGATGCAGATTGGGCAGGTAGTTCAGTAGGCCAAAAAAGTACCTCGGGGTACTGCTTTAGTGTTGGATCAGGGATGGTATCTTGGTGCAACAGGAAGCAGAAGTCGGTAGCTCTGAGCTTAGCAGAAGTGGATTATATGACAGCCAACACAACTACGTGCAAAGCTATATGGCTTAGAAAACTGCTTGTGAGTTTGTTCAGAAAGGGATGGAAGCGACCAACGTTTACTGTGATAGTCAGAGTTGTATTAAACTCTCTGAGAATCTTGTATTTCATGATCCGTCGAAACATAATCATATCATATGTCACTTTATCAAACATTGTGTTCAGCGTGGGGCATTACAACTACATTATGTCCCCACAGGAGATCAGGTAGCAGATATACTCACAAAGGCTCTAGGGAGAGCTAAGTTCATTCAGTTCAGAGAGTAGATGGCTATGGTAGAGAATCCGTTTCAGTAGTAGAAACAAGTGATTTCTCAGTTTAGTGGTAGAGGGAGTTGCAGTACGAATGCAGTGTTGACAAGTGGCAGGGTCAGCATAAGTACAAATGCAACATTTGCGCAGTAGTTGGTGGGCAGGATGTCAGACATCAACAAGTGCAGAGAGAGATGATACAAAACAAGGTGATGCTTTAGCAAGTTGCATTACTAGAGCACATTCCTCGCTAAGAGGAAGTGTTGATTTCTGTTAGCATTGGATGTGTTGTAAGTCTCAAATTTGCAGGGAGGCTTATACCCATGCATTCTTCAATATCCAGAAATCGTTTTGGGAAATTTCACACGGAGCCAGCTTTATTAAAATAATTAATTATTTTTAATGGGACCTTAAGTCTAAACTTAGGAAATTAAAATAATTAATGGGTATTAATCTAAATTGTGGCTGAAACTTCTAGAAGAAGGCGGAGATCAAGTCAATATGATCCTAGCCATTGATTAGGGTCTAATATAGGCCGTTGATTGATCAATGAGAGGATTATAAGAGTAGGCTTGATGGGCACTTTGAGAATACACCAGAGACATATACTCAGTTGCCCGAGAGTGAGGGTAATCAACATTAGTCGAGAGTGCAAGGGAAGAAGACGCAGAGCAGAGGGAGGACAACGCAGAAGCTGTGACACAGGGAGAGACAACACAGGGGCAGTGTAATGTTGGGATTGCGTGGGGCAGTGTTGACTCTGGGACAACGTGGGAAAGTTGACGCTAGGACACAATGAGACGCAAAGGGAAGAGGAGCACTTCTCCTGGATCATAAACTTGTCAGGAAGCGTTTGTAAATTTTCTCACAAAGAATCCTATTCTATTTTGCTAGTTATAACTTGTACATGAGATTTTTGCTGAAAGATAATAAAGAAACCCTCTTCTGCTCAACTGGTTTTCCCGCATTGTGTTTTTCCGGGGATGATTGTCCAAAGATAACTGTGTCATTGTGATTGTATTTGTGCCAATATTTTTCTTTGCATTTACTTTCCGCAGTATTTTAATTGTGAAGGTTGAAGTAGGATTTATTTCGATATTTGCCGTAAGAACACTGTGAATAACTTATTTCTGAGTTAATAAGTAGAAGAAATAATATTGATCATTGTAGTTGGATTTCTATTTAGAAATTTTCACACACAAGTGTCCTCATGGATCTCCAAACAAATCAAAGCTGCCTGTAGAACGTCTGTAAGGGCTAGGATGATGGTGTAAGTGATGCCACATCATCATGCAAGTTCTGGATCATCTGTCGAGTGTATGGTCTAGATCTGGGGCCAGTTGGGCATGATGGATCAGGTGCATTCTGGTCGTCCAATAAGTGAACCACGAGCAATCTCTGAATGTCTATGGGGAACCGTGGAGTGCAATCTGCTGCTGTGGAGGCCCATGGCTCTTAACGCTCACCCTACATATGCCAATTTAGCCCTCTGGAGGATAAGGACCTCGTATAGGGAGACCAAACCCAACATGGAAACCATCTGCAATCTTGCATAAGATCTGTTAAAATTGGCAACCAGGGCAAAACTTCATGTGGGTCATCTTATTCATGGTTGATAATATGTTTATTAGATTCCTCTCGTCGAGAGGTGTAGGATTGATGTAAAGATCATTCGATTCCGATAAGTATTCATGGAGATATGAATTTATTTTGATTATGGAATTATTATCAAGCCGACCTACAACTCATGTAGGCTCAGAAGCCCAACAGTCGCATCTATTCAATCACCAACGTTGTGTATAAATATAGGAGGACTTTTCCTCATTTGAACTCACTCAACTCATTACATCTCTCTCTCTCTCTACTGCGCAGAAAAGGGTCTCTCTCTCACACATGTGACGCCGGAAGCTGTTGAACTTGAAGCTGCAACTGCAGATCCAAAGTTTGACCAGCGTTGACCATCAAAGCTCCTCCTTAGAATTGTGTTTTAGGTCCATCTGGATCTCCTCTGAAAGCCGCAACTTTGGTGGTGGAATCAAGTCAATCCGACGGACGGTTTGCAAGATATCGACTGCCCTAGTTTGAAGCCAGAAGCTGCCAAAACTGAAGCTGCAACTGCAGAAGTAAAGTTTGATCTGTGTGGACTAGAAGATCTCCTCATTTGAACTGCGTTGTAGGTTCGTCTGAACCTTCTCTGGAAGCTGCAACTTTTGGTGGTGGAATCAAGCTGATCCGACGGTCGGTTTGTGAGATATCATCTACCCTAGTTTGATGATGAAGTCGCTAATGCTGATGCTGCTGATCTAGGGTTTGCTATTGTTGATATAAATCAGATTTATTGTACTATTTCTCTCTGCTGAATTATTGAAGAAAAAAAGATTTGATCAAAGGGTCCCCACACATTGTGGGGTTTGTCCCTGGCTAGCTGCCACATCTTGTGTCTCTTGTCTTGGCTTGTTTTCTGTTGATTGTTTAATGTTCTATCTGCACTTTACTTTATGTACATGTGATTGCTAATCTGTGGAATATAATAAGAAAAAGAAGTAAATTGTTATAAGCATAGAACATACCATAACTTAACATGGTATCAGAGTTGAGGTGAAGATAAAGCCTGAGTAGGAGCAAGAGCAATCACCGAAGAGAAGATTGGCAAGGCTATCCTAAAAGAACTATGGGGTCCTCAACACTCTGCCAAAGGCAAGCTTCGTAAGAAAGCTGACTATCACGGATGGAAGATGTCTATCGATCTAACCCTAGAAGATCAAGGAGTGTTGGACCATGTAAGAGACAATATTGTTGAGCCTCCATCAAATGCATTCACTGCTGCATGGAACAAATGGAAAGCCGGAGAAGTCAAAACAGAAGATCATCCGGGACTCTATCGACAAGCACTTGGTGGCCTACATCTCTGAATTGGACACCTCCAAGGAAATTTACAATAGACTGGTGAGTTTATTTAAAGTTAATGATGCAAATCAAGTTTTGTTTCTTAGAAATAAACTGAGGAAAATCAAGAAGGGTAAAAATGAGAGTATGAAAGCATACTTCTTAAGAAGCACTGAGATCAAGAACGATCTCCTATTTATTGGTTAGACTATTACTGACGGAGAAATGGCACTCACGACTCTTGGAGGATTACCATCCGAATGGTACGTGTTCAGGACTACTTTTTTGAACAATAATGTAATTCCTGGTTTTGAGGAATTAATGGCTAGATGCATTCAAGAAGAAACAAGGGAAGAAGAGCAAGAAATGCCCATGCCTAAAGGCCCTCCCGCTGCCTTTTCTTCTCATGCTAAAAAAAGAAATAATTCCGGGACTAAATCAAAAGGAAAGGCTGGACCTAAGGGTGGAAGAAAAGGACGATCTTACATCTGCGATAAAGCAGGTCACTATGCAAGGGAGTGCCCTGATAGAAAGGACTCACATAGGGACAATGATCAAAATCCCTTTGATGGCAATCAAAGGAATGACAAATTCAATAGCAAAGGTAAAAGGGAGAGCTGGGAATTAAGGAGGAGGACAACATTCAAGAAGGCTAGAAATTCCAGGATGTATTAGATGCACCTGACCTCAAAATAAACTTGGTGTCTATCTCGACAATGGAAGACAAAGGCTACAAGGTAACCTTCAGCGATGGCAAGGTACGTATATGGAAAAATAATGTTAAAGATGCCTTTACTCTTGGGTTTCGAGTTGATTCTTTATATCAGGTTGGTGGAAGTTTGCTAGGTGTCATGTCTTGTGACACAACTCTTCAGTCCGAACTTTGGCATCAGAGGATTGCCCATCTTCATTACAAAGCTCTACTTGACGTAAGACAAATGGTGACAGGGATGCCCGAATTCTGAGTAGAGAAAGAAGGTGTATGTCCAGGATGAGCCAAAGCAAGACCTCCGATATATTATAGTTGGTTCACTCAGGCATATCTGAGGCTGCATTAAGAGGGAGACTACTACACCGCATACTCCTCAGCAGAATGGTGTGGCAGGAAGGAAGAACCGTATGATTGTGGAAGCTGTCCGGGCCATGCTACATGATCAAGGACTTCCGAAATTTCTATGGGCTGAAACTACAAACATCGCCGTATATGTACAAAATCAATGCCCTCATCAAGCATTGGGTTCCAAGACCCCTGAAGAAATGTTCACTGGTAAGAAACCTGATGTTTCTCATTTTTTTTTGGAAGCCCTGTATATTTTCATGCGTCGAAAGAGAAAAGAAATAAATTGGGTGCATCTGGAAAGAAAGGAATTTTCATGAGCTATGGTGAAAATACTAAAGGCTATAGAATCTATGTAGCCGATCAAAGGGAAGTCGTGATTAGTCATGATGTCACTTTTGATGAAGATTTTAGGTTCCTATACCAATAGGTGTCATTTTTCATGATTGACATTGATAAGATCTAATATGTCCAAACCTTTGGTTGGTTGCAAAGGTGTTCCATATTCCCAGGAAATCAAAAAAGTTAAAAAATGTAAAGAGGGTATGCCCTAAAAGAAAAATCAAAGGGCAAAAAGAATGAAATGGTCAAGAAAATGAACTAAAAGGACCCCAAACAAAGGACCATGAAAGTGTGCAGGTCCAAAATGCCACTACTATTCTATTTTTGCAAAAACATTTGATGAATGGCCAAACAACTCATTCTTGGCCATTTCATATTTGAATTTACTTGTCTTAAGGATCGAGAAATACTACCTGTCCAAACTGTTCAATCTTGGCAAACAAGTAGATAGGTAGAGAAGCAAAGGAGCTTAACTGCTTAATTTGAGCCCTTGGAAGGAATAAGGTTAGACTTAGATAAGTTTCTCATGTAAAGAAAAGAAACGCTGGAAAAGGGTTTGCTAGTTCAAGTGCACCCAAAGAAAGGAAGAGAAAATGTTAGGCACAGTAGGCTGGGTAGGCAGTTTTGATGTTGCAGAAGCATGCTTATGGTTAATTTTGTTTCTCAAAGATGTTCTCTTTATGATCATAAGTACCATGGCAGCTGGTGAGTTACAAATTAGGTGAGGCATGACTAACTTCCCTTCACACTTCTCCCAAAATCACTTACTAACCTTCCCCCAAGGATATTGAGATTTGCTCAATACTCCTAGATCACTCTGTTGCATGAGAAAGGTTTAAGTAAAGCCACAACTTTGTTTAAGGAAAGAAGCCACATTTCTTGTGTAAAACCTTTGTTCTTTCCCCTTTGCCTAAGTTATCAAACTTTATAACTTGGTGCTCCTTCACAAACCCATAATAACTACTAACAGTGTTATATAAATCCCTATATTTTTCCCCCTTCCCGTATTATGTAAACATATGGAAAAACCCCAAAATTTAATATTCCCTGCCCCGGTTTAATTATAAACCATAATCGCTGCTTAAAAAATTGGGAATTGATGGTTCATCCGGGGCCCTTAACAACCCTCCGCGTACAACGCATTGGAATTTATTTGACCTCTTGTTAATTAAACAACCAACCCGCAAACCCGACTGATCAATTAACCCAAAATCATTGAAAAACATTGGATTTAATGGTGGGTCCCTGCGCCGTAGCCCTCCACCAACTCCATTCACCGCCAGCCGTTGGATCTGGGCCCACTGATCTGATGGCCTAGATCGATATCGCAACACCTCCATCGCCTGTACGTTACCATTCGGGGAGCCAGTGGTATTTCCGCCGTACCAGGGACGCGTGGCGCCCTCTCGCAGTGCTCGCTGCCATCCCCACCAAAACCACCTCAGCCCAAAAGCGGTACGGGCCAATATCGCTTACCACCCTCTGCAGACCCTGCCTGATGACGTCATCACCACGTCACCCCGCTACGCGACAAAATATTTCGTCATGCTGACGTCACCCAACTAAAAAGTGCCAAAAGCCTGCCAAAGTCAATTTTTGTTAAAAGGTCGTGAAAACGTCATTTTCACTCATATTCACTTATTTCTTCTTGCGGAACTACTGCATGCGATTTACGTCCAAGCAACTGCTCGGCCATCTAGTTCGCCACCCAGCTCGTCCTGCAACCGGCAATCACGCTGTTAGCTTTCAAAAAACAGGTATTTATCCAGTGTCCTCCCGAACCTGTGTTTTTGGTTTTCCTCTGCAAATTATACCTATAAAAGCCAAGTTTAAACTAAATCAGTGCATAATTGTTATACCAACCCATCCAAAAACTGCTCTTCTGCCCCTTTTCCCACAGAAATTCAACCTTCAGTTTGAAAACACAGAGAATTGAACAATGGAGGCTCCCGTAGCCCTCAATGTCGCGCCCCTTAATGCACCACATAAAGACTTGGAATGGTTACCCCTGGATGCTAAGTTGCAGGAAACGTGCCCCTAGGGGTCGTTTCCCAGGGGAAACGAAACGGAAACGAGTTTCCCCGTACCGTACGGCTTAGAAACTCGTTTCCGTACGTACGGGCGCGTTTCCCGAAACGGAAACGCGCCCGTACGTACGGAAACGAGTTTCCAAGCCGTACGAGCCTCGTTTCCGATTTTTTAAGTTGATTTTTTTAATTTTTTTTTTGCTGATTAGTTTATGATTAGTTTCTAATTGGGTTTAGGGTTTCTAATGACATCTAGAATCGATTTCGAAAGCTATATAATAGCAGTGCCTCTCATTCTCTCATCACACTATTCAGCAAGGAGTTTCTCTTGGAGATTGGCAGTTGTTTTGAGCATTGAGCAAGGGAGATTGGCAGTTGTTTTGAGCATTGAGAAAGGGAGATTGGCAGTGGTTTTGAGCATTGAGCAAGGGAGAGTAGCTGGTGTTTTGAGCATTGAGCAAGGGAGATTTCAGCAGTGGGAGAAAGAGATTTCAGCAGCAAGAGAAGGAGACTTCAGCAAGAGATTTCTGTAGCAGCAGATTTGCCTCAGCTACAGCCATATTTCTCTTCTTTTTTCTAGCATTTTCGGGTAGTTTCAACCACAGAAAATTATTTTGGGTAAGCCACATTCATTTTGTAATTTTTTTCTTGCTATTTCTTCAATTTTTCTAGGGTTTATGCAGCTAAATTGCTGAAAAACGTTTTTTATTTATAGAATTGTTTTTAAATTTATTTTTGCAGCAGATTTGGCTTAGCTACAGCCATATTTCTGCTCTTTTCTGGCATTTGAGGGTAGATT
>APFE030102547.1:34043-87588 GCA_000404065.3 Pinus taeda | reverse complement strand
TGGCTTCTGAATTTGAAATGAAGAACCAAGGACTTGAAGTGTGGCAGAAGCCAAGGGAAATTTTCCTATCTCAAGGAAAATATGTGGTGAAGATTCTGAAAAGATTTGATATGGTGGACTGCAAGCCTGTGACTACCTCGAGGATCTTAAGTTTTAGAAGTTATATGGGTAGTAATGTCGGACCAGATTTGGGAAATGCCTCTGAGTTTCAAAAACTCATTCGCATTGATGTTCTTGATGAACCTCCGTCCGAACATATGTTTTGCAGTTAGCGTTGTGAGCTCATATTTGGTTGAGCCTCACTAGATTGGTGCCAAGAATCTTCTGAGATGTCTTCAGGACACAATCTCTCATGGATTGAGATACATTTCCGAAAATGAAACTGCATGATTATTCAAATGCTGATTAGGCAGGTAGTGTGGAGGATCACTGGAGAAATTTTTAGTGTTGTTTCTCTTTGGATTCTGCTTTGATATAATGGATGAGCAGGAAGCAGAAGTCGGTTGCCATAAGCACCACCGAGACTGGATACATATCTACGAGTATGATCTCGTATGAAGCTGCCTGGTTGGGGAAGCTCTTCAGTGAGCTGTTTGAACACACACCACTGTGATTCTCTGTAACAACCAGAGGTGGGATTCGATTATTGAGGAATCCCGTATTCGTCAATTGCTCCAGTGGATAGACATCATCTGGGATATGGTAAGTCGATGAGCAAGGAGGCTCCATCACATTAAGATGATGTATAGGTCGATACACCTTGTCAAAGCCCTGAGGAAAGATCTAATTTGTGATTTTCCCAAACGACTTGGAGTCACCAAGAAACCCTTGTGTAAGGGTCCTACATGTTGCATACATTGAGCTCTGGGAGCTCTGAGGGCTTGCGGTTCTTATTGGAGCAACATACAACCACAGGTTGACTCACCCTATGGTTGTATGTTCCCTGCTGGTGCGCACTGGACAAGATGATTCACTCTCTTGTGGGACAAGATGATTCGCTCTCTTGTGGAATAAGATGATTCGCTCTCTTGTGGGACAAGACGATTTGCTATCGTGGAACAGGATGATTCACTCTCCCGTGTAGCAGGATTGATGTGTTCTCCTGTGAGGCCTGGATTGATGTGTTCTCCATGGCCATTGTAGCAGGATTGATGTGTTCTGCTGTGAGGCC
The DNA here is from genome assembly GCA_000404065.3 of Pinus taeda. Classification (NCBI taxonomy): domain Eukaryota; kingdom Viridiplantae; phylum Streptophyta; class Pinopsida; order Pinales; family Pinaceae; genus Pinus; species Pinus taeda. Next base: position 86,417 of record APFE030102547.1, on the reverse strand, counting down.
TGGATTGATGTGTTCTCCATGGCGATTGTAGCAGGATTGATGTGTTCTGCTGTGAGGCCTGGATTGATGTGTTCTCCATGGCGATTGTAGCAGGATTGATGTGTTCTCCTGTGAGTACAGGATTGATTAGTTCTCCTGTCGAGGCATCCTACCCATGCAGTCTAGTACTCATGGGAAGTACCTCTCATCTGATCAATGAGCAGGGAAATGAAGTTAGGGACCATAGTAGTACCGATGGAAGCATCGTTGTATTTACCGTACTCCCTTCGCTAGGATGACCTGCATTGATCTGGGATCAATGATACTGGTCTAGGACCAGTGGTAAGAGTTGTACCATACTATGACACTGACTTCGGGTCGGTTCAGACTGGTTTGGGACCAGTGGTACATACTCTGAGACTGACTTCGTGTCAGTCTCAGAGAGTGGTACATACTATAACGTTGACTTCAGGTTGGTTGAGACTGGTCTGGGACCAGTGGTACACTCTCTGAGACTGTGATACTGGTCTGGGACTAGTGGTAGGAGTGGTACTTACTATGAAGCTGACTTCGGGTCGGTTGAGACTGGTCTGGGACCAGTGGTACGCACTCTGAGATTGACTTTGAGTCAGTGGAGGATGGTACTGGTCTGGGACCAGTGGAGTTGTACTCACCATGATGCTGACTTCAGGTCGGTTGAGACTGGTCTGCGACTAGTGGTACATACTTTGAGACTGACTTTGAGTCAATATGATACATCCTCGATCATTTCTTCTTCTTCATAATTCGGATAAAAGCAGAGTAGAACAGAACAATACAAGAGCATAGCAGAACAGAGTAGAACAATACATATCAGTACAGGGAAGAACAAGACAAAGCAGAATAGGAAGAATAGAGCAGAGCAGGGCAAGGGTCAGGCTGTACAGGGCAGTGGATTTGATGGATGAATAGTAACGACCGATAGACAGATTGCAGATGAAGTTCTCCCTAGTTGAGAGGGAGTGTTAAAATTGGCAACCAGGGCAAAACTTCATGTGGTTCATCTTATTCATGGTTGATAATATTTTTATTAGATTCCTCTCGTTGAGAGGTGTAGGATTGATATAAAGATCATCCGATTCCGATAAGTATTCATGGAGATATGAATTTATTTTGATTATGGAATTATTATCAAACCGACTTACAACTCATGTAGGTTCAGAAGCCCAATAGTTGCATCTATTCAGACACCAACGTTGTGTATAAATACAGGAGGACTTTTCCTCATTTGGACTCACTCATCTCATCACATATCTCTCTCTCCACTGCGCTGAAAAGAGTCTTTTCTCTACTGTGCAGAAAAGGGTCTCTCTCTCACACATGTGACTCCGGAAGCTGCCGAAACTGAAGCTGCAACTGCAGAAGTAAAGATTGACCTGCGTGGACTAGAAGATCTCCTCATTTGAACTATGCTGTAGGTTCATCTAAACCTCCTCTGAAAGCCACAACTTTTGGTGGTGGAATCAAGTCAATCCGACGGACGGTTTGCAAGATATCGACTGCCTTGGTTTGAAGCCAAAAGCTGCCGAAACTAAAGCTGCAACTGCAGAAGTAAAGATTGACCTGCATGGACTAGAAGATCTCTTCATCTGAAATGCGCTGTAGGTTCATCTTAACCTCCTCTAGAAGCCGCAACTTTTGGTGGTGGAATCATGTCGATCCGACAGTCGGTTTGTGAGATATCATCTGCCCTAGTTTGATGATGAAGCTGCTAATGTTGATGCTGCTGATCTAGGGTTTGCTACTGTTGATATAAATCAGATTTATTTACTATTTCTCTCTCTGAATTATTGAAGATAAAGAAGATTTGTAAAGGGTTTCCCCACACATTGTGGGTTTGTCCCAGCTAGCCGCCACATCCATGTGGCTCTGTCTTGGCTAGTTTCTGTCGATCGTTTAATGTTCTATCTGCACTTTACTTTATGTACATGTGATTGCTAATATGTGGAATATAATAAGAAAAAGAAGTAAACTATTATAAGCATAGAACATACCATAACTTAACAGGACTGCTCGACTTATGTTGTAGATGTTCTTCTCCACAAGGCAAGTCTATGGCTACAAACTGCTCCTACTTGTTCAGACCTATGAGCTCTTCTTCTGCCACTTCTAACAATCCCTTAGTCCTTCAAGAGAGTTGTTCCTTGGGGCTTGAAGCAACCTCTACAATCCTCCACAAGTTGTTCTTTAGGCTGCTCCAACTTTGCCAACTTGGTCCACTCTCACACTACCCTCCAACAGTCCATGAGTGTCCAATACATCTACAATCAACCATCAACGATACATACCTCTCTGCTGCAACATCTTCTCACTGGTTGGGGCATCCAACCACTCTGATTACCCTTCCTCTTGGCTGCTACCAGTCCTCCACAAAACTGTCCTCTTCTGGGACTCTATCCACTAGCATTTAACCATCAACAAGAAGACATTCGCAAGACACTGTTGCTGCCTCCTTGCCTTGGGATTTTTGCTTACTAGAGCACTAGTTAGGGCACACCAACAACCCTAACTCCTGTTCAAATCACTGTGTAACCCTTCCAAACTTGCTACCTCCTTTTGTTGTTCCTTCCTAGGCATCTATAACATTGCTCTAGGCTTTGGGCACCTCCACAAGGCTCTCTACAATGCTCAGATCATAACACAAGAGGTCTGCCCACCACAACAAGGGATTCAACCTTCTTTTAAGGGTTGACAACCCTGTTCAACTGTGCTCTCCTTTTGTGCAACTGCGGCTAGGGTAAGGTGACCTTCATATAGCCTTACAACCCTTCCAAACAACCTTCGCATGCTTTCTTTTCCAACAGCAAGGACTGCGGTCCTGAACACAGACAATCCGCCATAAAACTAGCATAGAAAACACCCTACAATACATACCTCTGACCCGCGGCCTGATTTGCCAAGTAAGATGCTCCAAAACTGAAGAGATAAATTGCCAAACAGTCCTCCTAGCCTCCACGCATGGTGCCTCAGACCCGTGGCTCTCTCTCCCAAGGAAACCACACCCTAAACAGAGATAACCTCTCCACAAACTCGGCTCCTTGCCTCCCTTCTTTGCTTGCCTCAGTTGTTGTCCAAATCGCAGAGGTATTCTTGATGAAAGATGCACTTAGGATATGTTCTAATCCTCTACACTTGACCTCTATTTATATGCATCAAGTGGCTTCAACGAATTTGTCTTTGGGCACTACTTTAACCTCAAGCCAACTTGCCCAACTAGACAAATTAACCCACCATAACTTCAAAAATTCGTATCTCATGATAGAGACTTCTGATTTCAATGATTTCCGTTGCCCCTAGTTGCTCTAGTGTTCCTCTATCATCTTCATCGGTCAAACCATCAATCCTCATCATGGTTTCACACCCACATGCTTGGGTGCAAAGCCCACAGGCATGGGTTCTAAGCCCACAGGCTTGGGTTCTAAGCCCACAAGACCATTTTGTGTGCTCATTCCTCCAAAACCCACTAGCCTAGGGTTTGGAGTACCTCCCAAGCTACAAATCTCAACAAGGTGACATTGGGCCTCTACCCCATTGTTAGCAGTTGTCTAGCTTTTGCCTTGTAGGGTTTCCCTCTCCAAGGCCTACTAAATTTTGTAGTAACAGGCCACTACTCCATTGTTGTCACTTGATCTAGTGTTAGCCTTGTAGGGTGTCCCTCTCCAAGGTCTCCTAGATCTTCTGGCAACACACTTGGTTGCAAAATAATCAAATACCTTTTGAGTGGCAACCCACCTTCGTCCAAGTGTTAATGTCGGATGAGTGAGAAGCACGTGGCTAATGCAAGTGGTTGAGGCACATGACATATCATCAACTAATGGTGGCTGGCAGGGTTTGTTGGTTGTCTGGTTGACTGGCTGGTTGTCAAATGTAGGAGAAAAGTTCTCTCCTATGGGGTTACCCATTTTGGTTGGTAACAGGAACAAATATTTGAAACTGCACCGAACTAATCTGATATAGTTAAATGCATGATAGCTTGATCCTGAGTTTTTAGTGTTTCTATCTGATCCTCGAATCACCTATTGAATAACATCGATGGAACAATTTTAGGGGAGGGAAGTGCACTTTCTCCCCTCCATTGATCAGGTTCTATTCACAATATCTATTTTGTTCAATATGTTTTAGTCATTCTTGTCTTCTACAACAAAATGAAAATGAGTATTTCTATTCTTTCTCATCCATCTCTGTGTATATTCTTACTACTACATCGTGGTCTGTTATGAATGAGTCTATGGACAGGAACGATTATATGTTTTCATAACTCATAGAGCTGAAGGAAATTACTCAAAGTTCTCCTTCTATAGCAAGAGGAAATCACTCCAAAATTGTTCTCCTTCTATAACAAGAAATATATTTAGCCATTGTGATGCAAAAGTGAAAACATTCTTTTCTCCTCTTTGTTTTCTCTTTTGACATCTTAATTTTGATCCATTTCTCATTGGTGTAATCACCAAAGTAAAATGTTTGGTACATTCAGGAATTTACTTGGGTTTACTAGGATTTACAATCAACAATTTATCCACAATTCATTGTCAACTTGATTCTTTTATTTTATTATTCTTTTTACTCATTATTTTTTTTTTCCTTCTTTATCGTCAACAATTTATTCTTCCCCTCCTTATTATGTCGACCAAAATTGATGAAAGTATAATTTTTGAATGTGGAATGGGTAATTATCATACCTTTTTTCCTATTAGCTTTGTATCCTGGTTGTATCAAAATATTGAACGAAATTTCTTTTTGGTAGTGGGTACAAAACATGTTGTTATCTTCAGCAAAATGTGCTTGGAGTTATGATTTTTGCAAAACCCCACTATGCAATGGCAGAATTAGGAGGAGATATCTAGGCCCATTCAAATGACTTGAACATCTCCATTAAGGGTATCTAAATATATGATCAGATTTCAAGAAAGTTGGATTTTCAATTGACTAAAAATTCCTAAGAAAATGAATTTTGAAAATATGATTTTTTTACCCTTTTAAGGTCTTAGAACTCCCATGCATGCCCTCAAATGTTGCATTTGAAATGCAAGCATGAGGAACACGTTGTGGTGTTGAAACTTGTGAAGTTGTGTTCTAATGTGAGCGCGATTTGCTCTCTAAAAATACCTTCTTGGAAGAACACTTGCAAGAAGCCTTGTCCTGCCCTTAACTTCGAGTCAGTAAAACAATGTGATGATGTGTTAAGTTTGATAATAGCACTCACTCTCTGCTAATTCCAAATGATGAACTTTCAATAATAAGTTCATCACGAAATGAATCCATGAACCATTGATATGCCACTATTGTGTCCATCAACTATCAATGTTGAATAGATCAAAACAGGGTTGCTTGGGAGTGGGAATGGGGAGTGGCATTTTCAAAAGCTCTCGGGTCGGGAGTGAATTTTTATACAGTATATATTTTTATATATTTTGATGCATATATGTCCACAAAAGCATGTAAAATGATGAATTAGATATAAAAACATAAAAACATGGATTAAACCATATAACATCAGTCATCTAGAAGTTATAATCTTCATCAAACACATGTCCACAAGTTACATGTTACAACATATCGGGTCTCATGATTCATCAATCTTAAAGTTTCAAGACTTCAAATTTCAATATATAACATTTGTCATCACTAAAGTTGTACTTGTAACCATTACCATTACCAAACTTTAACAAAGAATATCAAACATGAAATGAAATGTTTCAACTTTCAACTTTCACTAAGCATCATATTCATATTACCAATGAGTTATAATTACCAACTTCAAACTTAAATTGTCATATATTGTTTACAAAAAATATCATAATAAATATGAAAGAGTCAACAGTGATAAAAACTACTAGAAACTAGAAAAGACAAGCAAATCTATTATCTACTGCTTCCTTTGGTTCTTGCCACGAGAAATTTCTAATTTCTTTTCTCATGGTCTATTGGGAGTCTCCTCCCGCATAGTCAGACGACCATGTCCGAAACCAGAAGGCACATGACTTCCACGTGAGGTTGCAAATGGAGGTGGTGGCAAAGCTTATGGAACTTGACCACTACTACTGGATAATGGGGGTGGCATGGTTGCTGTTGTTGCTTCATCACCATCTTTCAAAAGTTTTGCTTCTAATTCTTCTAAATGTATAGCTCCATCCTCCAAATTATCTTCCTCTAGGTTGTTGTCACAAGTCATATATGATGTATCAACACGAGCCCACTCACAATAATGGGTCAACAACCTCAAGTTGTAGTGCACAAAAACCAAGCTTTTTGCCCGATTTTCATTGAGGCAGTGTCTTCTCACATTATGGATGAAGCTATGGGTGCTCCAACACCTCTCTGCAAAAGAAGTATTAACAACCTGTGAAAACACTTTTATTGCTAATTTTGCTAAAGGTCCCTTGCAGCCATACATGTTCCACCATGTGACAACATCCATTTTGTCCCTATCTTCCATTGCATGCAAGGAACCAAGTACTCCAATTTGATAGAAATATTTGCCTAATTCTCCACACAATCTAGCATACTCCTTGTCAGGGACGAACTTGTCTAATGCTGCCATATACCCAACTTGTACTTTTGGATCTGTATGGGGTTTGGTCCTAGCTCCACCCCTGGGGGCAGGTTTTCCCAACCAAGATGGAGAGTAGTATTTTGGCATAAGGATATATGCCAAAGCATGTAACGGAACATTAAGTTTGTCCCACTGTGCACACACATATTTGTAAATATAATCATACAAGTTGGGATATTTTGGCGGAACAATATCTTTATTTGCCCCAACATTTTATCCATTTGCTCATACACCTCCCCCATCACTGGTGCATCTGTATCTACAAAATGAATCATGTTATAAACGAGCTTGGTGTATTGCAAAACTTCCCTCACACGTGCCCAAAACAGACCATCAAGAGCGGTCTCCACCACCTCTTCAAAAGCTTCCATGTCAGTTGCGGTTGGAGACCTGTCCTTTAATACCTACCAATGTGGACTTGATACCATGCTAGCCAATGACTCTCTTACCTTCAAAAGGCGCTTGAGGGTGAGGTAATTGCTAGCAAATTTAGTCTTCCCAAGCTTCAATAGCTCCAACCTTGAGTGACTGCGAAAAGCCCATGGGTATTGCTACGATTGGTAATAAATTTTATTATTCTCTTGCCTCTCTTGTACAATTCACCTATCCATTTGTATTGAGGTTCCTTGATCTTAATAATGTCATACATCAAAAGGTTCATTTTGTGAACCAAAAACCCATACCAAAATATGTTGGGGTATTTATCCTTAATGATTGCTTCTGCTGCCTTATAATTAGAAGCTTTATCAGTACTTGGATGACATTGTATGGCCCAATACTTTCAATTGTTTGAATTAATGGTTGTGCAATGTTGATGGCGGCCTTGAACTTTTTTGTTTAATCATGTGATGAAAGGAAGACTGCACCAATAGCACCAAGAAAATTTATCAATGGCTTGCCTTTTACATTTGTCCAACCATCAGATATAATGGATACCCCATAGTCATTCCAACCATTTGTGAATTTACCCAAAGCATTTGTTATTTTGGCTTTTTCATGATCAAGTCTGATAGTTCTAACTTTGTCATACCCAGGGCTCTTGAATGAATCCTTTAGGGGCATCATTGATGCATAAACCATTTCACGCTAATAAAGTGAGCGAAGAATATTGAATAGTATCCCACATGCATAGAGAAACGATTTTTTTTTTTTTGCATCTACATCATCCCTACACCCTTGATCAAGGAAATCTGATATGGTTCTACGCCTTAAAAGAGATGTTTGTGTCTATGCCTCCGTATCCACTACCATGGGTGGATGTTGATGGAGTTCTTAGTTTATGTGATTGTGGGTTAGTGGTGTCATGTTCCAAGTCAACCCTCGATCTTTTAGATTTGTATTGGGCCTCCTCCTCTTCCTTTATGTATTTGGCTCTTTATTGTGTTGAGACACTTCCACGGGTTTTGATTCCTATTTGCTTAGTTCCATCCCATGCCATTTTCCCACAAAGATGCTTTATGGCACGTGTATATGAACCTGTGTAAGTAATTTTGCAATGGGGGCATGTAATTTAGTGGTCCTACCCCCTTTCCCTCCTGAAAGCCTAGTAACATATTTCCACATGGGGTTTTGGTCTACCTTGGTTTTTTTCCTATCATCATCTCAACTTTCATTATCCTGCTCTTCCGCTTGGTACTTGTTAGCTATGCCATGCAGCACTGACTTTCTAATGTCAGAGAGAAGCCTGGTTTGTTTGGTGGTGTCCTCAAAAGGGCCCCATGAGTCATTTTCCCCTTCTCCTCCTGCCCCGCTCACTCGCCACCACTTCCGTCTCCCCATTTACCTTCTAAAGCCGACAAAGCAACCCCTTTTGGCTTTAGCCCCAAGCGCAAAACCCCAAAGCACCCATAAAACCCTACCATATGTCTTCGCGCGCTTGTAATCCATCATGCCGCGTCCCTGCCATTGATCAGGCCTTCCTCCAATCCAACGGCTCCCATCGCACTCGATAAAGGCGTCCCGCTTTGCCACCCTCGGTCATCAGATCATCTCCGCTAGATCTGATGACCTTCGCACATCTTGCTAGAGTAACTAGATCGAACGATAGCGCGCGATGAGAGTGGTTTTTCTCTCTCATCCGCTGCTACATGTCGATGATTGAGTGGAATCGCTCGGCCTTGGGCATTTACCACTCAACGCCCGAAAGCGGTGCGATGAAAACCGTTACTGCCTAAGTTAACCCCCTCACCCGTTAGCGCCCGAGCAACTCCATCGCCCAATGACCGTCCGATCTGTTCGTTGAAGATCCAACAGCCCTAGTGCACCCCGCTCCCACCTCGGCCAATAGCCTTCGCCGAGCCATCTCCGCCGTTCATCTCCCCGATTTGACGGTCATCTCTCTCTCTCATTCCAACTGTCCACTTACCCATGCATCCCACGTCCTTTGACCATTTTTTTGCCCGAAGAAAGAGATGACCAGCTCTGCCAGACTGGTTATAGTCGGATCCCCAACAACCACATTAAATAGAAAGCATGGCCAAAGGGAGAAAAGGACATAGCACGGCTCTGTAACAAAATTTATCAGTCATGGACTTCACTGTTGTGAGCATTCCAACCGCCTAAAGGACAACACAACAATCGTGCAGATCAGATTTACACAGTGTAGCAAGCAACCTCGTTCAGAGACTCCACCAGGCAGTTAAATGTAGTTGGTGGTTAATTAAGACCCCTCCATACCTAAACGGTCAGGTGCCATTGTAATGTAAACTTATAAATACCCAGAAGAAAGATGTAATCAAGGTTGGCATTTGATGTAAGGTTCAACTTCTGGAGACTGTAGACACTTTGTCACTTGCAGCGTCTCATCTTCATTTTCAGCAAATACAAGCTTCTTTTGCTGTTAACTGCTCACTGTCCATTATCCTCTGTTCTAAGCTTGTACCTGACATGTTGTGTTCTTGATCTCTTGATGTTTAGCACTAGATAACTGTCATCTTATCTTTGTGTTAGAATCTCGAATGCATCACTGAATAGGTTGTTCAGGTTTCTTTCTATCTAATGCAGGAGAGCTGTCATCCGGTGTTTGCATTAATAGATTAGATTTGCAGGTTTCTGTGCTAGTTGCAGCCGACCATCACATGGTCTTGTGCATCTGCTGGTGTGGTTAGCATTCTCCATATTCACTTAATATCTAAACTGTGAGCATTGGTGGTCTAAAGCCTTGTAGTCTGAGGGTGTTCATGCATGTCTGGAGTGAAACAGAGTAGAAGTGGTTATCTGGCTTGAACCAAACCATCATTCCTTCCATTAAACTTGCATCAATAGTTTAATTTATATGTTACTAGGCATCTCTGAGCAACAACCTAGAAGAGTTTCTTGGAATGCTAACATAATTGGCATCATTGCCGAGGAGAGGAGATTGAAGCTCAGCTTCCCTGGGAGAACGACATAGATCTAGCTTTGATTATAGACAAAGTCTGGACACATTTTTGGTTGTAATCATCTATCTGGCGATTCTACTGGAGGCCTAACCTTTTGGCAACTCCACATCACAGTTCTGGCTTAGTTTGTGAGACACACTCGGAGAAATCCTCAGAAATCACCAGCTGACCCAACGCCTGACCCTGAGAAGATTGTCAAGCAAAGAAAGACATCATGAAAAGGAGCATCAGGATCAGGTAAGCCTAAACAATCTTATGTATCTCTGCAAGAAAGGCTTGTAACTGAGTACGCACAAGTTGAAAATATAGAGCCTAGGACTATCAGTAAAGAAATACTCGTAGAGATTCATAAAGCTCCTTGTTCAATAAGTTCCCCTTTGGATCTTAGTCCAAAGGAACCCTCCCTTCCAGTCCATCAGTTTCCTTTGGCCCTGTCATTCATTTCTCAACTCCCTACCTTCCAAACTGCCAATACCCTCCCATCCACCCCAGTCATGGCAGGCCCACAGGCACCCACCAAGATGGAAAGAATCATAGCTGCTAGGTATGGACCACTGGTCTTGCCTATTCCTTTGAATGCCATGCCTGCAGGAGAATATCAGAAATACATGCCTAAGTTCACTGGGACAGAGGGAGTAATAGCTGAAGAACACCTTGAGTCCTTTTATAGCTATGCTTATAACCTAGATATCGGTGAAGATGATGTGTGGATGAGAGTATTTGTCCAAAGCCTTGATGGAGAGGCTAGAAAGTGGTTTAGAGAACTGACCCCTAGGTCTATAGCAGACATTGAGGCATTAGACGATGTGTTTTTAAAGCATTGGGAAGATAAGAAAGATCTGCTATACTACCATACTGAGTTTGGCAACCTGAAAAGGGAAAATAGGGAGTCATTGTCTGATTTAATAAAAGATTCAATCGTATGTATAGCAAAATACCAGCCAAAGTGAAGCCTACCCCCACCTCTGCCAAACTCACCTATGCCAATGCCTTTGACTCTGATTTTTGCTTGCTATTAAGAGAAAGGAGATGTGCTTCTCTAGCTGAGATGGAAGATGCAGCCTTGGAGGTGGAATCCAATATCATGGTTGCAGAGAAACTCAAAGGACATGCTGATAGAAGGAGGCAAAGAGGTGAGTCTTCCTCTTCTTCCTCATCTTCAGATCCCAAAATGGACAGAATGTCTAAAATGATAGAGTCACTGGCTGTTGAAATCTCCAAGCTGAAGGTTGAGCAGAGTTCTGGGAAAGCAAGGCTTCCTAATACATTTGCTCCTAGAAATCCAAATCCATATAGAAGAGCAAATGAACAATTGCAGAGTTCAAAGGGGTAAAGAGGCCAGCGAGGAACAAAGGGTTAAGACTCATTTCCAAAACGTAGTCATGGAGGAGTAGTTTGAAGAAGAGGATGAGATCCACAGTATGGAAGATAAGGGCAGTGCCCCTTTTTAACCAAAGCTGCCTATGAGAAGTCATTATTCAAAGGCCAAATCAACCAAGAGTGGGACGGAGGAGCTATTCTGCAAATTGAAGATCAACAGAGATATAATCCGAGGTCTTTGATGGATAATGTACAAGTAGCTCCTGCTCATAAATTTGTTGTCCCTGCAAAACAACAAGCTAATAAGCAGAAGCAACCAGCAGCAGATCCCATCATCCTCAAAGCTCCAACCATAGAGGTGAGAGGCCTTGACAGGTCCCCTTCTTCTTTCAGTTTTCAATCAGAAAGTCAGAAGCCAAGAATACCCATGCTTCTGATTGAACCAGTGAAGAATGAGTCCTTGAAGAAATCTATCCTTGAAGAGCTTGGGCCTAAAGCCAGCCAAGCTTCCAATGACTATGCAAATCTGAAAATTGACCAACCTGCTGTTATTCTCAGCCCAATGATAAAAAATTGTGAAGTCAGCTTCCCATCATCCTATGTTCCTCTGACTATTCAGGATAAAATCCTTCATGATTGCCCTTTAGGCACTAGAGCTAGCCATAATTCAATGCCCAAGGCTGACCTGGATGAGCTCAGCCTTGGCATTATGAAGCCTGCCCAGTGGGCCTCCACATAGCTTAAAAAGGCAGCTTGCTAGATCATAGAGGAAGAAGGCCCACAGATTTGGGACACCTTCTTTGATGGGGCTTGTTCTAAGAAAGCTATAGGAGCAGGTGAAGTCTTTGTGTCCCCCATGCAAGAATACCTTGATTCGTCACTTATATTTATTGTTTAGGTCAGAAATGACACATCCAAGTATACAACAGGCCTTATTTTTCAGCAAGTGTACAAAAACTTCAAAGAAAAACATCCAAGGATGAGAGCATACAGAGAAGGGGTGAAATATAAACCATCTTTGCCTGATAAGGTCAAATACCCCAAACTCTTTGAAGTGGGTGATCAAATCAACAGGCTTTTGCAAGTCTTTGATGAATTGGCTGATGTGCACATTGACCAAGAGAAAGAAACCTTTCATAGAAAGGTAAAAAGGGTCAATTCTCAGTACGGTCACTGTTTTCTCAAATGGGATGCATTGAAGGAAAAGAAAGGCAGGGAAATCTTGGTAAATTCGATGCTCTGTGGACAGGATCATCTGTCATCTCTCAGGTCTAGGGGAACAATACTTTCAGGCGGCAAAGTTTGGAAGGAGGAACAGTTTTTGATGGCCCCATCAATGGGCGGTTTTTGAAAGTTTATTTTGTTTAAGGCTCTCAGGCCTCAGTATTGTAAATATGTTATTTTTATAGTTTTAGTGTAGGCTTAAATAGACTCCATGCCCAATGCAATACTAGGCAATGTTTCTGATCTGGTTTTTATTTAGAAGGCAGTGGTCTACGGTTTTTGAAACCTCACAGGGAGGGTTTCATCCCCAGAAGGAGCCAGTGTTAGCTCTGCTATGCAACGTTGACTTTCTAATGTCAAAGAGAAAACTGGTCTGTTTGGTGGTGTCCTCAAAGGGGCCCCACATGGGTCATTTTCCCCTTCTCCTCCTGCCCCGCTCACTCTCCACCACTTCCGTCTCCCCATTTACCTTTTAAACCCGACAAAGCAACCCCTTTTGGCTTTAGCCCCAAGCGCAAAACCCCAAAGCACCCATAAAACCCTACCATATGTCTTCGCGCGCTTGTAATCCATCACGCCGCATCACCGCCGTTGATCAGCTCCCTCGCCAATCCAATGGCTCCCATCGCACCCGATAAAGGCGTCCCGCTCTACCACTCTCGGTCGTCAGATCATCTCCTCCAGATCTAACAACCTTCGCACATATCGCGAGAGCAACTAGATCGAATGATAGCGCGCGATGAGAGTGGTTTTTCTCTCTCATTCGCTGCTACGTGTCGATGATTGAGTGGAATCGCTGGGCCTCGGGCATTTACCACTTAGTGCCTGAAAGCAGTGCGATGAAAACCGTTACTGCCTAAGTTAACCCCCTCACCCGTTAGTGCCTGAGCAACTCCATCACCCGATGACCGTCCGATATGTCCGTTGAAGATCCAACGGCCCTAATGCACCTCGCTCCCACCTCGGCCAATAGCTTTCGCCGAGCCATATCTGCTGTTCATCTCCCCGATTTGACGGTCATCTCTCTCTCTCATTCCAACTGTCCACTTACCATGCATCCCACGTCCTTTGATCATTCTTCGCCGAGCCATCTCTGCCGTTCATCTCCCCGATTTGACGGTCATCTCTCTCTCATTCCAACTGTCCACTTACCCATGCATCCCATGTCCTTTGACCATTCTGTTGCCCGAAGAAGGAGATGACCAGCTCTGCCAGACTGGTCACAGTCGGATCCCCAACAACCACATTAAACAGAAAGCATGGCCAAAGGGAGAAAAGGACATAGCACGACTCTGTAACAGAATTTATCAGTCATGGACTTCACTGCTGCAAGCATTCCAACCGCCTAAAGGACAGCGCAGCAATCGTGCAGATCATATTTACACAGTGTAGCAAGCAACCTCGTTCAGAGACTCCATCAGGTAGTTAAATGCAGTTGGTGGTCAATTAAGACCCCTCCATACCTAAACGGCCAGGTGCCATTGTAATGTAAACTTATAAATACCCAGAAGAAAGATGTAATCAAGGTTGGCATTTGATGTAAGGTTCAACTTCTGGAGACTGTAGACACTTTGTCACTTGCAGCGTCTCATCTTCATTTTCAGCAAATGCAAGCTTTTTTTGTTGTTAACTGCTCACTGTCCATTTTCTTCTGTTCTAAGCTTGTACCTGACATGCTGTGTTCTTGATCTTTTGATGTTTAGCACTGTGTTCTTGATCTCTTGATGTTTAGCACTAGATAACTGTCATCTTATCTCTGTGTTAGAATCTCGAATGCATCACTGAATAGGTTGTTCAGGTTTCTTTCTATCTAATGCAGGAGAGTTGTCATCCTGTCTTTTTGCATTAATAGATTAGATTTGCAAGTTTCTGTGCTAGTTGCAGCCGGCCATCACATGGTCTTGTGCATATGCTGGTGTGGTTAGCATTCTCCATATTCACTTAATATCTAAACTGTGAGCATTGGTGGTCTAAAGCAGTGTTGTAAAAATCGCGATATTATCGTTTTATCGCAAGTTTTTCAGCAGAATGAAAATATCGTGAGTTTTATTCGAAATTATCGTCGGTATTTTTTTTTGCCCGATTTTTTGGAAATTATCGTGAGTTTTTCAAATTATCACGATTTTTTCCAAAAAATCGCGATAAAACCGGAAATTATCGCGGGCAGTCGGGGCAGCGAGGTTTTATAAGGGATGCTAAATGTTTGAAATGCAATTTTTTTTGAAAGGAACAAATAATTTTTGAGTGGGGCAACTTAATGATCAAGTCTAGGCCCTAGTATTGATATGCTATTCATGGTAATGTTAAATTCTTAAAGTAAAAGTGACATTCTCCTTAATCTTCATTTTCATATTTTTACTTAAATTTTTAACATTACCATGAAATGACTCAGGATGTTTGAGAGTGGTTCTGGCCTCATTGGATTTCATATCGAGAAAGTAGAATTTTAAATTTCGTTCAAAGTCCAAGAGACTTATCAGTTTTTCAGGATTTCAGGATTGAGAGATTGTAATGTTTCCAGGTGACACCACCTGCCTGGGCTACCCCTGCCACCAGTAGAGGACGTGGTCTACCTCCTATAGCTCCTACTTCTAGTTCTTCAGCTTCTAGAGCATCGCAAACTCCACCGCCAACTCCACCAGCACCAGCGTCTACATCTAGAGGGAAAGGGAAAGCTGTGGCATTTTCTCGCAAGAGGGGCAGAGGAAATCAATAGGATTAGACTTTAGTTTTCTTATTTTATTTATATGCCCATTATGATGTACTTATATTTTGATATTTGAGACTAGTTGGGTCAGGAGTCGACTTACTTTAGGAACATATCATTTAGTTGTTATTTTAGCACGTATAAATAATAATCTTATATAGTCTTATCATATTTATGTGTAATATTATTTATGTTGTAGATGTTAGTATTAAAAAATTGAAAAAAAAAAAAAAAAAAAAAAAAAACATTTTTGTACCAAACGATTTTTTCCCGATTATTTTCCAATAATTATGATTTTTTCTAATTTTTTCCTCGCGCCGATATTATTCCGATAACGATTAATGCAACATTGGTCTAAAGCCTTGTAGTTTGAGGGTGTTCATGCATGTCTGGAGTGAAATAGAGTGAAGTGGTTATCTGGCTTGAACCAAACCATCATTCCTTCCATTAAACCTGCAACAATAGTTTAATTTATATGTTACCAGGCATCTCTGAGCTACAACCTAGGAGAGTTTCTTGGAATCCTAACAGTACTCCTCTTCTCCAGGGCTTGCTAGTCCACCACTACCCAACACCATCATAACAAAAAAGGGAACCAACAAGAGAATGCCAAGCCATATATCCATCATGTTTGGTGGAGTTATAGATTCTTGCATGCAATAAAATGAAGGAGGAATGGGAATTGGGAAAGAGTAGGAGAAGAGAATATCTTTTGATTTAAAATGTAAAAACAAAAATGCTGCATGGAAAAAAAAGAATGGGATTAGACCCTACTGCTTTGACTCTCCAATGGTGGTGCCTTCACTCTCCCAAGCTCTCTCACATGGTAGCGTTCAATCTCCCTTGCAAGATCCTCAAGCTCAAACCCTCTCAATCTTCCTCAACTCAAGCTCCTCAGGCCCTTTCAATCTTTTTCAATCTCATTCGAATGACACGTTGTGGAAGGGTGTTAAAAATGGCAGCTAGGGCCAAATTCCACTTTGGGCAGCTCCTTTGAAGAAGATAATTGTGGCATTGAATTCCTCTTTTTGAGACGACCAAAATCGACCTAAAGATCACTAAATTTGGACAAGTATATTTTTGAAAGCAAGCTCACGCGTAATTTGTTAAGGTCGGCTTGGGGTAAATTAAACAAAGTGAAACCTTCTCCATCTCCTATAAATAGAAGTGACCTCCATCCACACTAGACACATCCATAACACATATTTTCTCTCTAAAATTGACCGCAGCACTAGGAGACCAAGCAAGGAGAACGAAGAAGCATGTTTTGGGTTATTTTGTTTCTTATGCAGGTCTGGGCCATTGCAGGAGAAGGCCACATATTTAAGGAGGATTTCTGGGCTAATTCAGAAGTGTATTTGTGATTGTTTTATGTCGCAAACCTTCCCTACAGTAGGCCACACTTGTGGAGGGTACCTTTAACTAGGACACAAGCCTTATTCCTCTTGTTTGATGTGCAAGGTCTCACAACAAGGAGTCGCAAGTCTGAGGAGCTTAAATAGAGAAAGACATGGGGTAGTTTATAGGCCTAGGAGGCTAGACAACAACAGATTGAAGCATCTTGCCTAGGAAAGAGAGCCCCTACTATTCAGACCAAATCTGGGCTCTATGACTACAAGCCCTAATTGCAAACATTTGACCGCATAATTCCTCATCTGATCGACATGGTTTGACTTCTCATTCTTGGATTGTTTTGGGCTCATTATATTCAACAAAGGAGGCCGCATTATTTGATCCAGAACTTGTTATCCAGCATTTTGTGGGTGATATCCCTAGGAGAAATATTTTTCTCCAAGATGGTTCTCAGAACCATCCGGTAGCCAGCAGCTCCTTGCAGCCACCAACTAGCTCGTTGTGCCACTTCTCCACCACCTGAGCCAGCCATGTGGTCCCTCACCCAACTGTCATGATCGTATGTTTGAAGTTGGGCCTCTCGAACCTAAAGGTATGCCTTGTCATTTGGTAATTGAGTATTGTAGTTTGCTTATCATGGACACTTTTGGGCATGGATTAATGGGGGGATTCGACGAAAAGAATGGGCTAGGTCTGTGCTCTTGTCCCCTAGACCCCTTTTGGATATTAACCTTGGATTTTAGTCCCGTGGTATCACTTTTACAGACCATTTGGCTTTAGGCATGGTATTTCATGGGAAACCCTGATTTTGGTTGTGTGGTCCCTTTCCCTCATTCGCATATATTATCCCCTTTCCATTCATTATTTCCCCATTCACCATTTCTCCCACTTGGGTCCACATTCCTCCACTGGGTCCATGTAGGGCTAGTTTTCCCCTTCCCTTTGCCCACATCTTTGGTCAGGCCTGGAATGATGCCCAGGAGGTTGATGCAACAAAAAAGAAAAGTAAAAGAATAATTGGCCACATTCAACAGGAAAATGTACCACAAAATGCAAAAGATGGCCGGGACAAACACATTTAGCATGTGGGCAAAAACCAATACATGAACTCTATCCCATATCATGGCCATCACCCTAGTCCTACAGATTCTATGAGTCTCCGTCATCATATAGGAACCTATGATTGTCCCAACCCCTGGTGGGAAATGAACCACCCTACCTTAAAAGGGTGTGTCCACAGCTACATCGCATACATCATGCTCTTACACCTTGAGCTCCGAGCAGTTAATTAAAGAAAAATCATAAAAAGGAAAAATACATATAAATAAGGGTGGAATAATCAAGGTCGGGGCACTTCATGTACCACGATTGCTCCCTCCTATACATTATATACTCAAGTGTGGGCTTCCCTTTTATTTGCTATCCTTGTACCTCAGCATGTGGCCCAGCGCTGCCCCTTCTCATCCTTTACTCCATTCACCTTTTATCACATACCAACACCTTTTAAAGGATGTACCTTGGACATATTATCCCTTTTAGAAGTAGAAACCACCTAATAGGATACTTGGTTAACCCCATTTGGAGTTTGGAGACATTAGCACATGCCAAAGCCCATTATGGAAGGGCAAGCCATTATGAAGTTCCCACTTGTGGGCCATGATTTGTAATCTCTTTTACTTAATTTCTTTGATGACTCGTACTGGAATGCAGGGGACGCATTGGATCTTATGTAGGATTGCAAACGGTCTCCATCTTGGGTTTGGCCTCCCTATACGGTGTCCTAAGCCTCTATAGGGCTACATTGGCACATGTAGGGTGTGCGTTGAGAGCCATGGGCCTACACAATAGTAGACAACACTCCATGGATCCCCAAAGATGTTCAGAGATTGGCTCGAGATCCATCTATTGGACGAGGAAGATGCTCCTGGTTCACCTTTGCCCAACTAGCCCCATAGATGTACCATGCACTTGACAGTTGACCCAGGACTTGTGGTATGATATGGCATCACCCACACTATCATCAGAGCCCTTACAGATGGTCTATAGGTATCTTTGACTCACTTGGAGACCCATGAGGTTATTATTGTGCCCCCACACCCACTGGGAGCACCATAGGTTTATTGTTTGGAGAACAAGGGGCCACCCCCTTGTTCATCACTTTTGAGGGTCCTATTTTTCATTATGGCACCTATGGACTTCATCAGGCCTCTTGGAGGGCCCTACGACATGTATTGTTTATCATTTGACCTCTTAAGAGGCTTATTATTTCATTTGTGAGCTAGTTTAGTGGGCTTGTCACCAAAAGTTAGGTTATTAGCACATTATTTTATTTTTTAGGATTATGTAGGCCTAAGAGACTAATTCGAACTCCTAATTAGTGTATAAATACAATGTGAGATGAGTTCATTTGCTCACCATCACTTTGGATTGGATTTCTCTTCTCTTTAGAGAATTTCACACTCTTTCTTCGAGGATGAATTGGAGCTTTATGGATGAATTTTGATGTTTGGATTTGGTTTATCTTATCTTTGAGCTTCTATATTGTCAAATTGTTGATAGTTGAATATGTTCTATTACATGTAAGTACAAGTTTTTAATGCTATTTTTATTTTACTGTCATATACATTGGATTGGGAATTTCGCTATTTTTAGGGCTAAGCGCTGCATGCATTTACTGCTTAAATTCTGGAATTTTGTCTGTATATAGCATCTCTCAATATATGGGCCATGTAATTTTGAACGAAATTTCCTAGGGATAATTATGTCACTGAATTCATCTGGATAAGCCATTACCTTTTGCAAATCGAAGTATAAAACTGTAAAGTTGCTTCCCCTTGCCCTAAAAGGCAAGCAAAGTAGTCTTAAGGCCTCCTTGACTAAGAAACAAGGTCCTCATTCATATTTATCCTAGACTCCATTCTCCCAAGATTAAGGCACTGATCTACTAAGAGATGGTCAGTCAAAAATCAATTCTTTTTCACTTTCTTCTAGGTCTAGCCAAGTTGGGTCACCTAGGGCATCACTTTCTCGAGAAAGTAGCCCTCCAAAAAGTTCGATCTTCTAGCCTCTCCTGCGCTAGTGTGACCTCAAGGCCTCCTCCAATTTTGAAGCCATTCTGACGGTAGAGTTGTGAGATAACCCAAGCCCTAGCTTAGAGATCAAACTTTACCCTAGCATCCCCAAGGCTAGTACCTCAGGATCAATTTGACACCTTTAAGTGAACATTCTCGTTTTGATCCTTTCTCCCTCGTTTTTTGGGTTAAGAATATAATTGGTTGCTAGTCCACTTTGCCCCTTGTGGTCCTGCACCTTCGAAAAGTCAAATCTTCAAGAACCATTCGTGAAGTCAAGTTCAATAAGGATTTTAGGATTGGGAAACTCCTTCATAAGGCATATTCCTCTAAACCTAACCCTCAAGTCCTGACCTCCTAGAAATCTTCGTACCCTGCTTGATAAGCAAGAAATCTCTATTCTTAAAACCCCTCCTAGGAAAAGGATTATAAGGGTCACTTAATATCCATTGGTTGATTCATCCGTCACAAGTGACCTTCTATATACCGGGTCTCCTCCCATTGGTAAAAGTTTGTAAAGAGTAGGGAGTCTTAGCTGAGGTGATAGTGGGCTAAGCCTCCATCATTTCCCTTTGATTTAGCAGTTGCCCTTTAGGAATCCCTCTTGTGCCGTTTGCTAGTTTGACCTGTAACAGGACCGAGCTCCTTTAGGAGATTATTTTGTAGCCGCTTTGATTACTGCTGACCACTATTTAGGGCAGAATTTGTCTGCTACTGTTTGAAGGCAGAATTGCATACTTGACTGGGCAGTCTCTTTGGCATTTGGACAAGTGGTACGAGTCATATTTTTGGCAAGTCAGTTTCGACTTTGATTGTATTATGTCTCTCTTTCTCTGCTGAGCACTTGATGTTAATAATAAGAAGAATTGTTCAAGGGTTTTCCCCATCTTGGTGTTTTTCCTTGGCTTGAGTCAATTTTTGTGTTCTCTTGTCTTGGCTTGTCCTCTGCGTATGTTATCTATGTTCTTTCTTCAATTACTATCAATGTGATAATGGTTTATGTGATTGCTAATGAAAAGAAATGGAAATGAAAATTGGGCTAATGTGGAACATTGAAGTAATTGACCTAAGCAAAGAACATGTTAATTCAAATTAACATGGTATCAGAGCTCAGGTAAGGACAAGCCCAAGCAAGAGTGAAAGAGAAAACAATCACTAAGAAAAGTTTGTTGTCAAGTCTCCATGTTCTCTTCCCTCTGCAAGTCTGAAGGTAAGACTTCATGAAGCAGACTATGAGTGTTCCTCAAGAAAGAACTCACATACTTCAGCTTGCCGAATTAATTAGAAACAGAGGGAAGGATGGATTTCTATATTTGTTTTTGACTCTGGAAGTTGCTAAGTTATCATGTGATCTTCAGCTGCAATGATCTTACAAGGCCAAGATTTCTATTTATCTTTCTAGGCAACCTTGTGCAAGACCAGGTTATAACCAAGACTGTTTTAGGGCTCTTACATTTGGAGAATATGCAAGTTAGAAGGTCGGGTTCAGCAATGGAAGGAACAAGGTAAGGCCTGTTAAAGGTTTGTTGGACATAAAAGATTCAGACCTATGGTTCCTCCGAGTTTCAGAGAGGGCAGAAAATAAGGTCACTTAAGTAAGGCCGCAGGCATGGAAAGGCTAGCAAGAGCACTGTGAGGACATTTCAGCCCTATTCAAGGAAACCTTAACGCTAATTTAATAGCCCTCTCCTGATCACACTTATTAGCAAGCAATCCGATATCATTATCCAGCCCTAATCTCTGCGTCAAAAGTTGCAGACCCAGTTTAACTAAGCAAGGAGGCATCCAACACAAAGTTGTGAAGGATTAAAGGATCTTTCTAGCAGCAAAAGGAAGACCATCATAACTGCATCTTTCTCCGAATTTTTGAGCATCTTCACAACTCTGGTATGTACATTATAATCATTATTGAACAGTGAATATATCAAAGTTTTGTGAAGGGACTGTTCTAGTGTAGCAAGGCATTCAAGGCCTTCCTATTTGGCCACCATATCAACCCTAGAAGTAAGGAAAATCTTCTGTTATGGTCCAAAATCCTATGGCATTGTTTTATACATATGATAGCCCGTAAAGGGCAGTCTTCAAAATAATTGAAATTCTGAGTCTACTCCTGTGTAAAAATTTAGTCCAAAATTGACTTTGTTGGGAGGATATTTTGAGCATGAATCTGTACACAATCTTTTATATATTCCTAAGTGTGAAGCCCGAGCTACTTGTCAAAATTCTGATTAGAAAAGAAGAAGCCTAACTCTCCTGTTCTGAGCTCATTTCATTTCAAATAATCTTAACTCGAGCTTCTGTCATAAAGGAAGAGGAGCCGAGGCTCCTATTACAATTTTCTATGCATGAAGCATACCCAGATCAATGGATTATTAGGCTTATCATCTCATAAGTGTTTTAAGAAGGATCATCAACTTGCTCAGTCTTGCACTGCAACATATAAAAATTAAAACATTTATACATCTCACAGTGACAAGAATGTATGCTGATCTGTGGAGATAATATGAGTACCTGGGATCAGTGTTTTCAAAACCGTTTTTAAAAACCGGTTACTGGTCTAACCGGCCGGTTAGCAAGGCCGCCGGTCTAAACCGGCCAAAAGACCCGGTTGGAAAGGCCATTTTGCCATTTTTTTGCCCTAACCGGTGAAAACCAGCCGGTTTAGGACAAAACCGGCCGGTTTGTATCAAACGGGCCGGTTTTGTCCTAAACTGGCCGGTTTTAGGCACACCCACTGTAAAGTTAAAAAAGCATATTTTTCATTGTGTTTCAGGGGTTTTGGGGGGAAACTAAGGGTGTTTCAACCCTAAAATTGTTGGCAATTAATGGTAATGTTAAATTCTTAAAGTAAAAGTGACATTTCCTTTAATTTTCATTTTCATCCTTTTACTTAAATTTTTAACATTACCATGAAAAGACTCAGGATGTTTGAGAGTGGTTTCGACCTCATTGGATTTCATATGGAGAAACTATAATTTTAGATTTCACTCAAAATTCAGCAGACTTAATGATTTTCAGGATTTCATGGTTTGGGGGTAAACAATAAATGCAATCGGAGCTCCAAATGATGAGCAAAACTCCTGATCTAGATCCCATTGTGTTGGACGATATTGATCCAACATCAGAATGGGTGGAGGAGACTGAAGAACCTGTGTTTGAGGTTGATTTTGATATCGACATGGCTTTAGCAAGGGATGATGCAGATTATGTGGTGGCATCAGAACTAGGATCAGAAGCGACATCAACGAAAGGCAAAGAACCAATGGAAGGCACTAGTCATGCAGGTCGACAAACTCGTGCTTCCATTAGGTCCACTTCTATTGTCATTGGTGGCATTGATACTGAGGTTGCAGATCAGGCTGAGGCATCCTCAGACTCTAAACCAGATGATGTCTATGTAGCTCCTAATGATGATCCTGTGTCTAGTAGTGGTGATGAACTTGATGATTGATCATGTGTACACTGTAGAATTGTAGTAGGCCAATGGCCTCATAGCTTGCAGCATTGTTTTTGGACTTTAAAGGCCGTTTAGAGCCTCATTTCTTATGTATTTTGCTATTTTGTCGATGATATGTATTGTACTCGGTGCCATTTTGATATATTCACCTTTACATGGTATATAAATGAGCAAACTTTGTATATTTTGTCTTTATTGGCTTGGAATCATGGTTTTACATCTTAAAAATAGTTTTGTTTCATTAGAAATTAATTATTTAATGTATTTTTTTAAAACCAGTTCGTTTAGACCAAACCAGTCCCGGTTAGACCGGTTCCGGTCGGTAAACCGATTCATTAGGTGGACCGGTCCGGTCACCGGTTCCGGTTTTAAAAACATTGCCTGGGATATGAGTTCCATGTTGTGTTCCTTCAATAGTGTCGTGATCAACACATATATAGATACACAGTTTGAGCTTCTTATATCAGTTAAGCCGACCTATAAAATTTTATTTATTTATAGTGGCAATATTGTTATTGAATGAAAAATAATTATACTAAAACCCTGTGGTATAGACATCAGTAAATATTTGGTTACATTGGAAAGGAAGAAATCTACAGGCATCAAGTAGTATCGATCCTCCTTCTGTTTTGAGAAGAACCAGTCATTCACCTTGAAGCTCTATAGTAGCATCATTAAAAGAAGCAGTTCTAAAGGTGTATAAATATGGAGATTGTTTCATGATCAGACCTCCTTTATGACGGAAATCACTTCGCTTGCTCTCCACACATTATTTAGCTGATAATATTAAGAAGTTAGTTTGGATCCTCCATTGGCCTGTGAAACAAATCAAGTTATATTGAATTGTGTCACCGATCCTAGGCTACAACAAGTGTTCACAGTCTTTCATCTCCATCATTCAATGGCAAGCATCAGAACCTAGAGGGCAGAAGTCAGTTCTTCTTCAACAGTTTAAAGTGCACTGACTATTTTCCACATTCTTTTGCAATAATACTGAATCTTGGAAGAAATTCAGTACATCAGATAATATATTTGTGGCTGAGAAGTAATTTGGCATAATTTGGTCTATGACATCCATTGCTTGGATTCTCTCTGGTCTACCTAGAGTATGGTAGATGTTAAGATCAGTGCTAATAACTTCTAACTCTAAGGGCTAGGACTCCAGATCCGTGGCATAATCAAACTTGGAAATCATTCCAAGGCTAAATTCAGAGTAAGTCCTTTGGTATCTTTATACAGTCAGTCATACTTTGTAATATCAGTAATAAGGTTCTATTGATATATTGCTGTTGAAGTCTGTCAGTTGAACAGGTAGAGCATGTGAGAGAGTTTACCTGTGTATTGCTGAGGTTTGGCATGATAATGTCTCTATCTTAAAGACGAGGAGCAGATTGATAAAAGGCTGGATGTCCAACTGGAGCAAGAATTCAGAGGTAGCGATATGGATGACTTTGGCACATCGACCAAAGGAATAATGACAGGAAAAGTAGTAGGGTGCAGATAGCTCGATGATTATGATTTGGGAAAAGTCACTTTCCCGATATTTAAAGGGAGCCATGATCGAAGATGCAGATGATGCCCCTCTCGTTTATAGACTTTTAAAGTCAAGATGGAAAACCTAGCCTTGATACACTATTTCCTGCACTTAAAGTCTGATGAGATGGAGAAGCTACTGGTCTGGATATATATATATCTTGTAGGATACCTGGTGTTCTTGATAGACACCTATCATATGCCTAGGTATAAAGACTCTGAGTCAGTCTATGGATGAGCCTCATATATTGATAGCTGTTTGTTGAGATATCTCTGTGATTCTATTATCTATGGTCGAAAATACACTGCTGGAATCTAAGATTCCATGGATGCTGTCTCGGTTGGCAGTGTGATGGGTGAAAAGAGCACATCTAGTGCTATATTTCTTGATTCTATTGCTCTAGGAGCACCATTGAGGCTGAATGTATAAAGCAACATGCATGGCTTATTATTATGAAGCCAGCTGGTTGAGGAAGCTCTTCACTGAGCCATTTGAGCACATGCTGGTAACCTTTGTTGTATATTGAGATTCATTTTTCAGAGAATCCATGTTCCACGACAACTCCAAATATTAAGTACCTCTTTATTTGGATATGGTACTGAGGACTCTATCATTATTTGGTTGGATGTGCAGATTACTGTCAGCCTCTTGGTAAGATCAAGATTATCTTCCTTCAAAGAGAGGCTGGGAATCGTGGATAGACCCTACTATGAGGGTCCCGGTTGAACATTGAGCTCTGGGAGCTCCTGCAGGCTTGGGGTACTTTTTGGAGCTATATGCGACCATAGGGTGTGGTTCACTCCTTTCCATATGGGTTCGCTCTCTACAGGATGTGGTTCATCCTTTCCCTATATGTGCTTACCCCAGTGAGAGATGCATATAGGCATCTATCGGTTGTCACATTTGGACATGTCGGTGGGACGTGGTTTATCCTTTCCCCACATGTAGGATGCTCATTCCATACTTTCAGTGGTTGACATGTCGGTGGGATGTGGTTCATCCTCTCCCCACATGGAGGATCCTTCCTACAATTGTTGGTTGGCATGCATGTAGGACGTGGTTCATCCTTTCCCTACTATCGATGGTTTGGGTGCATGTAGGATGTGGTTCATCCTTTCCCTACTATTGATGGTTTGCGTGCATGTAGGGTGAGTGGTTCACCTTCCCCTACAATTGATGAGATATGCATAGGATGAGTGGTTCACCTTCTCCTATGGCATATGGGTGGGATGAGTGGTTCACCTTCTCCTGCGAACGTCCCAACATACATCCTACCCATGTAGTCTGGGACTCATGGGAAGTATCTCTCATTTGGCCAATGAGTTGGGGAAAGGTGAATAGGGACCATAGCACTACCGATGGATGCATCGTGTACTGCTGTAGTCCCTATGTCTAGGATGCATGATGTTCAATGACTTGATCACTTGGGATCAAGTACTGAGTGGGGTTCTCCCCCTGGTTTTGTGGAATTGACTTTTGTCAGTGGAGAGTGGTAAGGTCTTGTGACTCACTCTCGATCAATTCTTCTTCATTATCTATATCATTGTTCAACAGAATTGAGAGGAAATGCAAAGATGGTTCATGATGACATGATGGCATGATGATCGATAGTCAAATATTGGCAGGTGGGATTCTCCCTAGTTGAGAGGGAGTGTTAAAAATGGCAACTAGGGCCAAATTCCACTTTGGGCAGCTCCTTTGAAGAAGATAATTGTGGCATTGAATTCCTCTTTTCGAGAGGACCAAAATCGACCTAAAGATCACTAAATTTGGATAAGGAAAAGTATATATTTGAAAGCAAGCCCACACGTGTAATTTGTTAAGGTCGGCTTGGGGTAAATTAAACAAAGTGAAACCCTCTCCATCTCCTATAAATAAAAGTGACCTCCATCCTCATTAGACACATCCACATCACATATTTTCTCTCTGAAGTTGGCTGTAGCCCTACGAGGCCAAGCAAGGAGGACAAAGAAACATGTTTTGGCCCTTGGGTTATTTTGTTTCTTATTTAGGTCTGGGCCATAGCAGGAGAAGGCTGCATCCTTAAGGAGGATTTCGGGGCTAATTCAGAAGTGTATTTGTGACTGTTTTATGTGGCAGACCTTCCCTACAGCAGGCCGCACTTGTGGATGGTACCTTTAACTAGGCCACATGCCTTATTCCTCTTGTTTGATGGGAAAGATCTTACAACAGGGAGCCGCAGGTCTGAGGAGCTTAAACAGAGAAATACATGGGGCAGTTTATAGGCCTAGAAGGAGGCTAGACAACAGATTGAAGCATCTTGCATAGGAAAGAGGGCCGCAACTATTGAGACCAAATCTGGGCTCTATGACTACAAGCCCTAATTGCAGACATTTGACTGCAGAATTCCTCCTCTGATCGACCTGGTTTGACTGCTCATTCTTGTACTGTTTTGGGCTCATTATATTTAGCAAAGGAGGCTGCATTATTTGATCCAGGACCGAGCTCCTTTAGGAGATTATTTTGTAGCCGCTTTGGCTATTGCTGACCACTGGTTAGTGAAGAATTTGTCTGCTACTGTTTGAAGGCAGAATTGCATATTTGACTGGGCAGTCTCTTTGGCATTTGGACAAGTAGTACGAGTCATCATTTTTGGAAAGTCAGTTTTGACTTTGATTATACTCTCTCTCTCTCTTTCTTTTCTGAACACTTGATATTAATAATGAGAAGTATTGTTCAAGGGTTTTCCCCATCTTGGGGTTTTTCCTTGGCTTGAGCCAATTTCTGTGTTCTCTTGTCTTGGCTTGTCCTCTGCATATGTTATTTATGTTCTTTCTGCAGTTACTATCAATGTGATGATGGTTTATGTGATTGCTAATGAAAAGAAATCGAAATGAAAATTGGGCGAATGTGGAACATTAAAGTAATTGACCTAGGAAAAGAACATGTTAACTAAAATTAACAAAGGGGAGGAGGCCTTTTATCCTTTTGGCCCCTTCCTTCCCTCCCAAAAAACTTGCGCGATTTCTCTTTTGTTAATTTTAGGTATGTTCTATGCTTAGAGCAATTTATTTCAATTTTCATAGTAAGCTCAATACCTTTTCCAGATTAGCAATCACATTAGCATTAAAGTAAACTGCAAATAGAACATAAACATAAATCGCAAAAGACAAGAAGACATTAAAGTAAACTGCAGATAGAACATAAACATAAATCTCAAAAGACAAGAAGACACAAGATGTGGCGCTAGCCAGGGACAAACCCCAATGTGGGGAAACCCTTGATCAATTCTTCTTGTATGTTTTTCAATAGCTTAACAGAGAGAGAGAGATAGTACGTTTACAATAGAAGTCAACACTTTGACTTATCTAGATAAGAGCATAGATCATCTCTAAGAAGATGATACATGAGATCAGTTGAAGACATGCTGCTTCAACTGATTCTCCAAGGTGACTCCTTCACCTATCGTTGTGCTGCATTTTGTCATCATGCTGCACCTCACTGCGCTGCACCATGCTGCACCCATCATCACTATGCTGCATCTCATCACGCTTCATTAATCATGATTGTACCCATCACTGTATTGCATTATGTGCCATTGTTTCACCATGTTCCATACTGACCTCTGTGTAGGCTGCGCCTTGCTTGCTTGCTTGTTGTCCCTTGCATGCTTGTTGTCCCTAGCATGCTTGTTGTCCTTAGCATGCTTGCTGTTGCATGCTAGCTGTCCCTTGCATGCTAGATGTAACATTGCATGCTTGGTGTATTTGCTGCTAAGTACCATACAATTGTCCCAATGTTAGTTAGATGTCCCTTGCATGCTGCTCTCCTTTGGAGATAGATGCTCCGGCAGTACGTGGCAGTTCCGGCAGCTCCCAGCTATTCTCGGCAGTTCCGGCAGTTCCGACAATTTCGGCTGTTCTCGACAGTTTCAATAGTTCCCGGTAGTTTCCGAAGTTCCGGGAAGGTCTAGTAGTTCCTGCAGTTACCGCAATTCTCGGTAGTTCAGGCAGTTCGACAGTTCCCGCTGTTCCGACAGCTTTGGGCAGTTCCGGCAGCTCCCGGTAGTACTCGGAGTTCCGGCAGTTCCGGGCAGTTCTAGCAGTTCCGATAGTTCCCGGTTGTTCTCGGCTGTTCCGGCTGTTCTGGTAGTTTTGGCAGTTCCTGGCAATTCCGACAGTTCCGCGTTCTGCCTTTTAGATTAGGGCAGCGTTATCCCTTAGGATCTCTCCTCCTACTAAAACCCAAAGACAAGTAGAGAGGAAGAGATCCCAAGTGTGTTGAAAATGACTTGAAGGCCACCTCTAATTATACTAAAACGTTGAGCAGAAGTGGGGTTTATTTGGTTGCTGGCCGGCCTTGACGAATTGTCCCATAACACGAATAAATTCATATCTCCATGAATACTTATTGGAATCGGATGATCTTTAGATCAATCCTACACCTCTCGATGAGAGGGATCGAAGAAAAATATTAGCTTCCATTAATAAGATGACCCACATGGAGTTTGGCCCTAGTTGCCAATTTTAACACTCCCTCTCAACTAGGGAGAACTCCATCCGCTGATCCATATGTCCGACTGTACTATCTCTGCCATTAGTGCCCTACATTGCTCTGCTCTGCTGAGCTCTGCCTAGCTCTGCTTTGCTCTACTGAACCATGAAGAAGAAGAATTGATCGAGAATGTCTCATACCATTCTCTATTGACTCGAAGTCAGTTTCATCTGAAGAGTGTGTCACATCACTCTTACTGGCCCGAAGTCAGTTTTATTGAATCCCAGATCAATATCACAAGAGAGTGTCTCAAACCACTCATACTGATCCCAGATCAGTTTCATTGATCCTAGATCAATGGAGGTCATCCAAGCATAGGGAGTGCAGTAGATACATCGATGCGTCCATCGATAGTACTACTATGGTCCCTAACCCCATTTCCCTGCTCATTGATCAGATGAGAGGTACTTCCCATGAGTCCCAGACTGCATGGGTAGGATGCCTCGACAGGAGAACTAATCATTTTGTCCACACGAAAATGAATCATCCTGCCCCACAATCGCCACGGGAAAACTAATCATCCCGACCCACAGGAGAACTAATCATTCTGTTTCACAGTTTCCATGGGAGAACTAATCATCTTGGCCCACAGGAGAACTAATCATCTTGTTCCACAGTTTCCACGGGAGAACTAATCATCCCGGCCCACAGGAGAACTAATCATCCTGTTCCACAGTTGCCACGGGAGAACTAATCATCCCGGCCCACTGGAGAACTAATCATCTTGTTCCACAGTTGCCACAGGAGAAATAATCATCTCGGCCCACAGGGGAACTAATCATCTTGTTCTACAGTTGCCACGAGAGACTTAATCATCCCGATCCACAGGAGAACTAATCATCCTGTTCCACAGTTGCCACCGGGTATCATAGGGGAAGGTTGAACCTGTCATCTTGTACATAGCGCACCACCAGGGGAGGGTGAGTCGCCCTGTGGCCGTATGTTTTTCCAGTAAGTACTCCAAGCCCCCCTAGAGCTCCCAGAGCTCAATGCATGCAACATGCAGGACCCTTATAAGAAGGTCTCTCAACGACTCCAAGTCGTTCAAGAAAGTCACAGATTTGACCTTTCCCTGGGGCTTTGACAAAATGTCTGCGACCTATACATCAGTCTCAATGCAATGGAGCCTCCTGGCTCATCGACTTACCATATCTTAGATAAGGCAGTATCTGATGTCTATCTGTTGGAGCAATCATCGAATACGAGATTCCTCAATAATCGAATCCCCCCTCTGGTTGTCACAGAGAATCACAGTGGTATTCATCATGTGTACAAACAGCTCACTTAAGAGCTTTTGCAACCATGCAGCTTCACACGAGATCATACTCGTAGCTATGTATTCGGTCTCGGCGGTGCTTATAGCAACCGACTTTTTCTTCCTGCTCATCCATGATATCGAAGCAGAATCCAAAGAGAACCAGCACTGAGAAGTGCTCTAGTGATCCTCCACACTGCCTGCCCAGTCAACATTCTAATAATCATGCAGTTTCATATTTTCGGCAGTGTATCGCAATCCATGAGAAATTGTGCCCCGAAGATATCTCAGAAGATTCTTGGCACCAATCCAGTGAGGCTCAACCAATTATGAGCTCACTATGCTAACTGCAAAACATATTTGCAGACGAAAGTTCACCAAGAACATCAACGCGAATGAGTTTGTGAAACTGAGAGGCATTTCCCAAATCTGGTCCGACATCACTACCATATAACTTCTGAAAGTTAAGATCCTCGAGGTAGTCACAGGCTTGCAGTTTATCATTCCACATCCGGAATTCGACTCCCTCTTACTTTTGCAAATGAGAGGGTCTGCACCTGTCAGAAATAGGTCGTCCTCATAAGGTCCTGGTATGAGAGGTCTATCATCCACAACCTTCGGGTAATGGTTTGGATCGGTTTCACTCCTAGTGAATCTCGGCGTTATCGGACAACTATCAATCCTCTCATACTACGCCTAGGGTATTTTGCTTCAAGCCATAGAGGGCTTTCTTCCACCTGTATACATGAGATTCCCAATCATGAATCTCAAACTCCTTGGGTTGTTCCAAACCTGTGGACCTGCTGTATGAGGGGAATGGTCCCCTTCTAAGATTTTCCTTCGGTTCATCTCAGATATGTATCTTCATGCTCTTCTTGAATTCAGGCATCCCTATCACCATCTGACTCACATCGGGTAGGGCCCCATAGGTAGACCTTCGGTGTTATAGATGTGACATGTCAATTGACATGATCCCCAATGGACCATCCTGCAACTTGATACAAATTGCCAACCCTGAACACATGAGAAAAAGCATCTTTGAAAATTCTATTTTTTAACACGTACCTTTCCATAGATGAATGCCACCCTGAAACCTTTGACTTCCATTTCTGAGATGGACACCAGGTTCTTCTTGCGATTAGGTACATAAAAGAGATTCTTGTAAATGAATAGAGTTACCCTCATTCAATTGAGGGATAACATTCCCTACACACTTTTCGGGATAGGTGGCATCGACTCCAAGTATAATCCCACGTTTGTTTCCGTCTCTACCAAATTCGAGAGAGCACTTTTCTATCCGATGAGGTGCCTTGAAGCACTACGATCAATAAGCCATATTCCCAAAGAATCTGAGGGAGAGGGCCAATACATGATAACGCTTCTTATCTTATCTGAAACAACATTTGATTCTTCATACCTGGGGTTCCTTACTTCCTTTGATCATTGAAGATATCCTTGGAATGATTGTTATCATCATCAAGTGATGTGTCCCTACCTCAGACACTCCTTCGCATAATGGCCGAACTTATTACAACCAAGGCATCTGCCTTTCCTTCCACCTTTAGATCCGGGCTTCCCATTGAAGTGATCTTTAGGTAGGCCATCAAAAACTTCTGCTGTGCCATTTTGATAATATTCTCTTCTTCGACTTTACCCTTAGTGAATTTGAAGAGGGATGAGGAATCCATTGATCCTTTTGTCCTTTCCCAACTGTCTTCGGTGATTGCTCTTTCACTCTTGCTTGGGCATGTCTTCACCTCAACTCCGATACCATGTTAATTTTAGGTATATTCTATGCTTAGAGCAATTTATTTCAATTTTCACAGTAAGCTCAATACCTTTTCCAGATTAGCAATCACATTAGCATTAAAGTAAACTGTAGATAGAACATAAACATAAATCGCAGAAGACAAGCTAAGACAAGAGGACACGAGATGTGGTGCTAGCTAGGGACAACCCTAATGTGGGGAAACCCTTGATCAATTCTTCTTATATGTTCTTCAATAGTTCAGCAAAGAGAGAGAGATAGTACGTTTACAACAGAAGTCAACACTTTTGACTTATCTAGATAAGAGCATAGATCATCTCTAAGAAGATGATACATGAGATCAGTTGAAGACATGCTGCTTCAACTGATTCTCCAAGGTGACTCCTTCACCTATCGTTGTGCTGCATTTCGTCATCATGCTGCACCTCACCGTGCTGCACCATGCTACACCCATCATCACTATGCTGCATCTCATCACGCTTCATTAATCATGACTGTACCCATCACTGTATTGAATTATGTGCCATTGATGCACCATGTTTCCATATTGACCTATGTGTAGGCTGCACCTTGCTTGCTTGTTGTCCCTAGCATGCTTGTTGTCCTTAGCATGCTTGCTGTTGCATGCTAGTTGTCCCTTGCATGCTGCTCTCCTTCGAAGATAGATGCTCCGGCAGTTCCCGACAGTTTCGGCAGTTCCGGCTGTTCCTTGTAGTTTTGGCAGTTCCCAGCAGTTTCGGCTGTTCCAGGCAGCTCCGGTTGTTCCCGACAGTTCCCGGGCAGTTCTGGCAGTTCCCGCAGTTCCAGCAATTGCCATGTTTCCAGCGGTTCCCGCTGTTCCAGTAGTTCGGGCAGTGCCGGGCAGTTCAGGCAGTCACCATAGTTCCCGGCAGTTTCGGTAGTTCCGGTAATTTCGGGAAGTTCCAGGCAATTTCAGTAGTACCAGCAGTTCCCTAGCAGTTCGCGGCAGTTCCTGACAGTTTTGGCTTCTGCCCTCTAGATTAGGGCAGCATTATCCCTTAGGATCTCTCCTCCTACTAAAACCAAAAGACAAGTAGAGAGGAAGAGATCCCAAGTGTGTTGAAATGATTTGAAGGCCACCTCTGTTTATACTAAAACGTTGAGCACAAGTGGGGTTTATTTGGTCGCTGTCCGACCTTGACGAATTGTCCCATAACCCAAATAAATTCATATCTCCATGAATACTTATCGGAATTGGATGATCTTTAGATCAATCCTACACCTCTTGATGAGAGAGATCCAAGAAAAATATCATCTTCCATTAATAAGATGATCCACATGGAGTTTGGCCCTAGTTGCCAATTTTAACATCTTTGCTACACAATTTTTTAGCGCATGAGCAATCACTCCCCGACTTTAAAAGTCACTTCCGGAGTGGTCAGGAGCAATCATTCCTTGTTTCACTCCCGACAGGGCAGGGAGCGCAAATATTTTTAGGGAGTGCGCTCTCGAGGTCGCTCCCGATGCACTCCCTAATGGAGCATGCTTCGGGAGCAGATTCGGGGGGAGTGGGAGGGGGGGGGGTAGGGGCAGCTCCCGTGCAGCCCAGGATCAAAATGAATTTTGAAGAAAATAACTTTTGGTGTTGACATAGTCCATTAATTTCCCAATGCAAGGTTGTCAAAGGTATATCTAATTAGTTTGTTGCCATTTAGATGCCTTGAGTTTAAGTTTAATTAATATCTCAACTTTGAAGTGAAGTTGAAATGAAGCATTCAACTTGTCTTTTAGTTCTTTCTTTGCATGGATTTGACTTTTAGTGGTTGTCAGTGTTTGACCACCATGTTTCTATTCTCCGGAAGGTCCTGTTTTCATATTTGTTGTAATGGAGATAATATTTGCAAAAGCTGCTTCTTAGTTCCCATATATACACACACACACACACACACACATATACATTAGTCTTTAGAATGTCTCCTCACTATCTATGTTCTTTCTTATGAATGGATATTGCTTATGCAAGTGGAAAAATTGGATAAGTATCTGTTCACTTACTACAAAGGAATGCTAATTATTCTATGGAAACCATGGGTATATCTGTGAAAGGATAATTTGGGGAAATTTTTGATTTTTGATTTTCTCTTGTTCAGTGAAAATAAAAACTGTTTCTTTGCAGAGAGTTCATCATGCAAACGAACCAATGCCTGGAGAGGTGCAGGAGGAAATCATTATGACTAGCAGTCAGTGCAACCTAGTAAACACGACTTGTCCATTGAGTGGTAAACCTGTCACAGAACTTGAAGACCCTGTGCGCAGGTATGAGTTTTCTTTGTTGAATTTGAAAATCAAAACTTGTTTGTACCCTTGGGAAAGTTTTAAACTATTATATCAATGAAGGAAAGTGAAAATTGTTTTTTCATACTATAAATCTCCATAGTAGATTTTGATATGGGCGCAAACAACAATATGAAAATTTCTCGGCAGGAGGGACACCTAATAGCAACTATGCAAGTGTCAAAGGAGATTGCTTCAATGTACACATTTTGACACTATATTGTATTTACTATTTTATAGAAATGCAAAATTCGTGGACAGTGATCATCTTTGACTAAATTTCATTGGGTTACAATTATAAAATACACATTTATGTGAATGGTCATCTTGTACCAACTTCCAAGTCACCTATGAAATATTTACAATGAGTTATAAAGCTCAAAGGAGTAAAATACAATACATGTGTGAACTCATTCTCTACGTTAAGTCTTCCCTATTCATCCCCACTAAGAGAAAATCGTCCCCGATTTTGCTAAAGATGGGGAAATTGTTTGCTTAAATTCCTATTGGGACAATTTCATTGCTTGAGTGGATGAAGTTCTTGTGTGGCCCCCCAAGTAATTACTAATTAGTGATGTAGCATTGCTGTATGGGTTTGATTCAGACATGAACAAGCACAGTTACAGTGAAAGGTTGCTAAAAATTAGGAATAGCTGTGTTTGGATGTATGACGATCGTGACTCCTCCAAGTGAGGTGTCACAAACTGTTACATCTCATTTAGTGAAGTAGTGGCCAAAGGAAGAGGAGTGTTGGGTGCTTGGGGGGGCACCTCCCCACTGAAGTATGAAGTCTCTAGGGAAGGCTGTGGTAGTGTTATCATGCAAATCTGCACTGGCAGACTCTCCTAGTAATTATAAAGAACCAACCCTGTCACTGTTGGATGCTTCTCCATTCAGACTGGTGCTTTTCCAGTCCTAGATGGGTGTTTGTAGGGGTTGTATGGTGTTCTTAAGCTAATGAATCTGCATAAACAATCCAGCAAGTGAGCACACAAGAAAATGACTCTTGAGATGCTCATGAGGAATCGAGTGCAAGGAAACATTTTAGTTACATTCCAAGTGGTTGAGATCAGATTCCTGAGATGATTGTAACAGTGAGTGAAAATGAATGAAATGAAGAGAATGTGCAACTTAAGTGAACAAGAATTAAAAGTAAGTCTATTGAAGGCAATCAGATCACTACAATACTATCAAACTAATATCCAACCTGGAGATTTGAAGAGCCAAAGAGAAGGCATAAGTGAACCAATGAATTGTATTATTCAAGAGACTGGATTACATCATAGTGACACCACAACAGGCTGCCATAGGTCCAGTAGCATGCAATGGTGGAAGCAGTCTGTGGGATCCTGAAGGTGGAAGGATGATCAGAACTCGGCTGCAACAATCTGCTCAGAAAGAATACTGTCTAACCTCTTCAAGTCCTTTCAACTATGTATGTATAGAATCCCAGCCAATAGAGTGAAGACCCAAACACCTTTTTTTGTGCATGGGAAAGAAAAATCAACTCAACATGGCAACTCCTGCCTGGTTTTCACCACTTTCTAATTCTGCCCCTCTGAAATTCCCTTAGAAATTCTGCATACATGAAATGGGGAATCCACTGGCTTTTTTTTAATAGCAGAAACTGCTAAAAGCCAACCATTTAAGCGCTTGACTTTATTTCTTCTTCTCACTTGTTACTTACCTAAAGAGACCTCTCTCAAGTAATATTTTGCATGCACTTGTGTTAATTTTAGGTATGTTCTAAACTTCTATGCTTAGAGCAATTTATTTCTATTTTCACAGTTAGCTCAATGTCTTTCCAGATTAGCAATCACATCAGCATTAAAGTAAATTGCAGATAGAACATAAACATAGATCGCAGAAGACAAGCCTAGAGAAGAGGACACAAGATGTGGCACTAGCCAGGGACAAACCCCAATGTAGGGAAACCCTTGATCAATTCTTCTTATATGTTCTTCAATAGTTCAGCAGAGAGAGAGAGAGATAGTACATTTACAACAGAAGTCAACACTTTGACTTATCTAAATAAGAGCATAGATCATCTCCAAGTAGATGATACATGAGGCAGCTGAACTCAGTTGAAGACATGCTGCTTCAACTGATTCTCCCAGGTGACTCCATCACCATGCGACATTTATCATTGTGTTGCTCCTCATCATCATGCTGCATGTCACTGTGCTGCACCATGCTGCACCCATCATTACTATGCTGCATCTCATCGTGCTTTACCAATCATGACTGTACCCATCATTGTACTGCATCATGTACCATTTCTGTCCGAATGTGCTTGCTGGCATCATACTTGCCACCATGTGCTTGCTGCACCTTGCTTACCATACTGCTGTCCCAATGTGCTTACTGCACCATGCTTGCCATGCTGTCCCATTGTGTTTGCAGCACCGTGCTTGCCATGCTGTCCCAACGTGTTTGCAGCACCGTGCTTGCCGCTGTCCCATTGTAGCATTGCTGTGCCATGCTGCTGTCCCAATGTGTTTGCAGCACCATGTACTTGCTACACCAAGTACCATTGCTGCTATCATGTTACCCATACATCTTGCTGCACTATGACTATGTCTATTAGTATGCATTCAAACTTCATGGGTCACCTTGCTGTCACATCTTATCATGGGCTGTATTGGTTCATAGTTTAGGATCTCTGTTTGCTATGTAGGATGGAAGATGGGACAACCTTCATCATAGGCCATCAAGACAGATCTAACATCCCTCATGCATAGGCAACATCATCCATGCTTGTCCAACCTTGTTTGCTGTTGGCTGTTAGTGACAGACTAGTTAGGGCACATGCCTGTGGCCTTAATCTTCTCCAAGCTGCCCCAAACAAACCTTGGAAGACTGCAGCTTACTGAAGGTGAACTCCTCCCTTACTAGGTTGCTGCCTTAAGGCATATGGCAGCAAAACAACCCACACTATTTCTTTGCTGTGGTGGTATAGCCTGCGGCCTACCACACGGCATTGCTGTAGCATACAACCTCTTCCAAATGTGCCCAAACAGCCAGTGTTTTACTCCTCTTCTACTCAGCCTAGCAGCCTATCCTTTCGGCCCTAGTTTCAGCCTTAAGACTCACCAAACTCAGCCTCCTGTAGCAGCCCTCTTCCACGTTGTTCCTTGACCCTTTCTGTTTGCGGTTAGGGCTTGTATTTGGCCTCTTCCTTGACTGCATCTAGGGCATAGCTTGTGGCACTTGTTGGACTATGGCTAGGGCTTGTGGAGATCTTCTCTAGACAGCGTAAAGGTTTTCCTTAGACAACCTATAGAATGCTTCTCCTAGTAGCGTGGATAAACCCTCCTTCCAGCACTCGGTCACTTGGAGCTGACCACCAACGTCCTTCAAACCCTCGCTGGCCTGTCTTCCTTGCTGCGACTACGACAGCCTCCTTTCCTCCAACGTCTAGGGCTTCCTCTCCTAGATTTCTCTTCCACTAAAACCCAAAGGGAGTGGAGAGAAATCAAGAGAAAAGTGTGTGTGAAATGACTCTCAATTCATCTCCTTTTATACTAAAACATTGAGCACATGTGGGGGTTATTTGGTTGTTGGCTGACCTTGACGAATTGTTTTATAAGACAAATTAAATTCATAACTTCATGAATACTTATCGGAATCGGATGATCTTTAGATCAATCCTACACTTCTCGATGAGAGGGATCCAAGAAAAAGATCAGCTGCCATAAGTAAGATGACCCACATGGAGTTTGGCCCTAGTGCCAATTTTAACACTCCCTCTCAACTAGGGAGAACTCAATCCGTTGATCCATCTGCCAGACTGTACTATCTTTGCCATCAGTGCCCTGCACTGCTCTGTTGAACCATGAAGAAGAAGAATTGATCGGGAATGTCTCATACCATTCTCTATTAATTCGGAGTTAGTCCCATATGAAGAGAGTGTGTCATACCACTCTTATTGATCCTAGATCAGTACCAAAAGAGGGTGAGTTATATCACTCTTACTGACCCGAAGTCAGTTACAATTGATCCCAGATCAATATCAAAAGAGAGTTTCAAACCACTCATATTGATCCCAGATCAGTTTCATTGATCCCAGATCAATGGAGGTCATCCTAGCATAGGGAGTACGGTAGATACAACGATGCATCCATCGGTAGTACTACTATGGTCCCTAACCCCATTTCCCTACTAATTGGCCAGATGAGAGGTACTTCCCATGAGTCCCAGACTGCATGGGTAGGATGCCTCAACAGGAGAACCACTCATCCTGTCCATAAGTCGCCACGGGGTATCACAGGGGAAGGCTGAACCATTCACCCTGTACACAACACACCATTAGGGGAGGGTGAGTCGCCCTATGGTCACTTGTTGCTCCAAGAAGTACCCCAAGCCCCCTGGAGCTCCCAGAGCTCAATGCATGCACCATGCAGGACCCTTATAAGAGGGTCTCTCAACAACTCCAAGTCATTTCGGAAAGTCACAAATTTGACCTTTCCTCAGGGCTTCGACAAAATGTCTGTGACTTGCACATCAATCCCAAAGCGATGGAGCCTTCTTGCTCATCGATGTACCATATCCCAAATAAGGTAGTATCTGATGTCTATATGCTGGAGAAACAATCAAATCCTCCTCTGGTTGACACAGAAGATCACAGTGGTATCCATCATGTGTACAAACAACTCACTAAAGAGCTTCCACAACCAGGCAGCTTCACACGAGGTCATACTCGTAGCTATGTATTTGGTCTCAGCGGTGCTTATAGCAACCAACTTTTGCTTCTTGCTCATCCAGGATATTGAAGCAGAACCCAAAGAGAATCAACACTCAGAAGTGCTTTTGTGATCCTCCACACTGCCTACCCAGTCAGCATTTGAATAATCATGCAGCTTCATATTTCTGGCAGTGTATCTCAATCTATGAGAGATTGTGCCTTGAAGATATCTCAAAAGATCCTTGGCACCAATCTAGTGAGGCTCAACCATATATGAGCTCACCATGCTAATTGCAAGACATATATCTGGACGGGATTTCACCAAGAACATCAATGCTAGTATGAGTTTGTGAAACTCAGAGGCATTTCCCAAATCTGGTCCGGCATCACTACCACATAACCTCTGAAAGTTAAGCTCCATTGAGGTAGTCATGGGCTTGCAGTTCACCATTCCAAATCCAGAATCCAAATCCCTCTTAATTTTGCAAATGAGAGGGTCTGCACCTGTCAGAGAGAGGTTTTCCTCAGAAGGTGCCGGTATGAGAGGTCTATCATACACAACCTTCAAGCAATGGTTTGGATCGGCTTCACTCCTAGTGAATCTCAGCTTCATTAGACATCTATCAATCCTCTCATACTAAGCCCGAGGTGTTTTGATTCAAGCCATAGAGGGCTTTCTTCCATCTGCATACATGAGATTCTTGATCATGAATCTCAAACCCCTCGGGTTGTTCCAAACCTATGGACTTGCTACATGAGGGGAATGGTCCCCTTGTAAGATTTTCCTTCAGTACATCTCAGACATGTACCTTCATGCCCTTCTTGAATTCAGGGATCCCTGTTACCATCTAACTCACATCGGGTAGGGCCCCATAAAGTGGACCTCCGGTGCTATAGATGAGATGTGTCAACTGACATGGTCCCCAATGGCCTTCCTGCAACTTGATACAAATTGCCAACCCTGAACCCATGAGTAAAAGCATCTTTGAAAATTCTATTTTAAAACACGTACCTTTCCATCAATGAATGCCACCTTGAAACCTTTGACTTCCATTGTCGAAATGGACACCAGGTTCTTCTTGCGATCAGGTACATAAAAGAGATTCTTGTAAATGAATCGAGTTAACCTCATTCAATTGACGGGTAACATTCCCTACACCCTTTACAGGATAGGTGGCATCGACTCCAAGTATAATCCCATGATTGTTTCCATCTCTACCAAATTAGAGATAGCACCCTTCTATCTGATGAAGTGCCTTGAAGCACTACAATCAATAAGCCAGATTCCCAAAGAGTCTGAAGGAGAGGGCCAATACAAGATAAAACTTCTTTATCTTATTAGAAACAACATTTGATTCTTCATACCTGGGGTTCCTTGCTTTCTTTGAAGAGTCAGCTATTTCCTTGATGACTTGCATTACCTGTCATTCCTCTGATCATTGAAGATGTCCTTGGAATGATTGTTATCATCATCAAGTGATGTGTCCTTGCATAATGGCCGAACTTATTACAAACAAGGCATTTGCCTTTCCTTCCTCCCTTAGATCTCGACTTCCCATTGAAGTGATCTTTAGGTAGGCCATTAGAAGCTTCCGTTGTGCCATTTGGATAATATTCTCTGCTTCAACTTCACCCTTGGTGAATTTGAAGAGGGATGAGGAATCCATTGATCCTATTGCCCTTTCTCAACTGTCTTCGGTGATTGCTCTTTCACTCTTGCTTGGGCTTTGTCTTCACCTCACCTCTGATACCATGTTAATTTTAGGTATGTTCTATGCTTAGAGCAATTTATTTCTATTTTCACAGTTAGCTCAATACCTTTTCCAGATTAGCAGTCACATCAGCGTTAAAGTAAATTGTAAATAGAACATAAACATAGATCGCAGAAGACAAGCCAAGAGAAGAGGACACAAGATGTGGCGCTAGCCAGGGATAAACCCCAATGTGGGAAAACCCTTGATCAATTCTTCTTATATATTCTTCAATAGTTCAGCAGAGAGAGAGAGAGATAGTACATTTACAACAGAATTCAACACTTTGACTTATCTAAATAAGAGCATAGATCATCTCTAAGTAGATGATACATGAGGTCGCTAAACTCAATTGAAGACATGCTGCTTCAACTGATTCTCCCAGGTGACTCCATCACCATGCAACACCTATCATTGTGTTGCTCCTCATCATCATGTTGCACCTCACTGTGCTACACCATGCTGCACTCATCATTACTATGCTGCATCTCATCATGCTTTACCAATCATGACTGTACCCATCACTATACTGCATCACGTACCATTGCTGTCCCAATGTGCTTGCTGCACCTTGCTTACCATACTGCTGTCCCAATGTGCTAACTGCACCATTCTTGCCATGCTGCCCCATTGTGTTTGCAGCACCGTGCTTGCTGCTGTCCCATTGTAGCATTGCTGTGCCATGCTGCTGCCCCAATGTGTTTGCAGCACCATGTACTTGCTACACCGAGTACCATTGTTGCTAACATGCTGCCCATGCATCTTGCTGCACTATCACTATGTCTATTAACATGCATTCAAACTTCATGGATCACCTTGCTGTCACATCTTATCATGGACTGTATTGGTTCATAGTTTAGGATCTCTGTTTTCTATGTAGGATGGAAGATGGGACAGCCTTCATCATAGGCCATCAAGACAGATCTAACATCCCTCATACATAGGCAGCAGCATCCATGCTTGTCCAACCTTGTTTGCTGTTGACTGTTAGTGACAGACTGGTTAGGGCACATACCTGTGGCCTTAATCTTCTCCAAGCTGCCCCAAACAAACCTTGGAAGACTGTGGCTTGCTGAAGGTGAACTCTTCCCTTACTAGGTTGCTGCCTTAGGACATATGACAGCAAAACAGCCCACACTATTTCTTTGCTGTGGTGGTATGGCCTGCGGCTTACCACACAGCCTTGCTGTAGCACACGGCCTCCTCCAAATGTGCCCAAACAGCCAGCATTTTACTCCTCTTCTACTCAGCCTAGCAGCCTATCCTTTCGGCCCTAGTTTCAGTCTTAAGACTCACCAAACTTGGCCTCCTGTAGCAGCCCTCTTCCATGCTGTTCCTTGACCCTTTCTGTTTGCGGTTAGGGCTTGTATTTGGACTCCTCCTTGACTGCGTCTAGGGCATAGCTTGTGGCACTTGTTGGACTGCGACTAGGGCTTGTGGAACCTTCTAGACAGCGTATAGGTTTTCCTTAGACAGCCTATAGAAGACTTATCCTAGTAGTGTGGATAAACCCTCCTTCCAGCACTCGGTCACTTGGAGCTGACATCCAACGTCCTTCAAACGCTCACTGGCTTGTCTTCCTTGCTGCGGCTAGGGCAGCCTCCTTTCCTCCAATGTCTAGGGCTTCCTCTCCTAGATTTCTCTTCCACTAAAACCCAAAGTGAGTGGAGAGAAATCAAGAGAGAAGTGCGTGTGAAATGACTTTCAAGTCATCTCCTTTTATACTAAAACGTTGAGCACATGTGGGGGTTATTTGGTTGCTGGCCGACCTTGACGAATTGTCTTATAAGACAAATTAAATTCATAACTTCATGAATACTTATCGGAATCGGATGATCTTTAGATCAATCTTACACCTCTCGATGAGAGGGATCCAAGAAAAAGATCAGCTGCCATAAGTAAGATGACCCACATGGAGTTTGGCCCTAGTTGCCAATTTTAACAAATTGTGGTGTGGTGTAACATGAAATCAAAATATGAAGAATGTTATTTCTGGCTGCAGCACCCTCAATTTCCTTTCTGTTGTAGCTAAGAATAATACCAAGCAACTGTCAAATCAACCAACTATGCACAAGGTTTTCCTGTTTCCCTGGAGCATGCAGCTGATGATAAAATGCTGTTTCTAACTGTCACTCTGTTGGAGTAAATTCTGCATGCTGTAACTGTTGTTTGGCAATTTTACAAACAGGAACATGCGTATTTCATCCTCAACCAGTAACTATCTCTAGTAACTGGCCATATCCCCATTCTGTATATCAATCCTGCATAGAATATCAAATATTTCAGCCACACGTGTGTTATTTCTGGCTGCAGCACCCTCAATTTCCTTTCTGTTGTAGCTAAGAATAATACCAAGCAACTGTCAAATCAACCAACTATGCACAAGGTTTTCCTGTTTCCCTGGAGCATGCAGCTGATGATAAAATGCTGTTTCTAACTGTCACTCTGTTGGAGTAAATTCTGCATGCTGTAACTGTTGTTTGGCAATTTTACAAACAGGAACATGCCTATTTCATCCTCAACCAGTAACTATCTCTAGTAACTGGCCATATCCCCATTCTGTATATCAATCCTGCATAGAATATCAAATATTTCAGCCACACGTGTGACTGTTTGCTGCCACAAATGAAAACTTTTCCTGCGAGTTCCTCCTTTCAAGAATATAGTTTCAAGCATATTCTTATGCTAAATTTGGCCAAGGAAAGCTGACTTGAAGGCTAGTTTGCATGCATGGATAAAAGCAGTCAAATTAAGGCTTAGTAAATTAGCAGAACTGCTAATCGTAAAAAAGAAATCGAA
The DNA here is from genome assembly GCA_000404065.3 of Pinus taeda. Classification (NCBI taxonomy): domain Eukaryota; kingdom Viridiplantae; phylum Streptophyta; class Pinopsida; order Pinales; family Pinaceae; genus Pinus; species Pinus taeda. Next base: position 42,733 of record APFE030102547.1, on the reverse strand, counting down.
TTGGCTTTTTGTTTAACTAAATTATCATGGGCAAATTTAACCTAGGATTTTTTTGGCTTGGTAAAATCAGCAAAGGCAGCTTGACCTAGGTTTGAGATTAGGTAGAGAAGCTATGGGAATCAGGGTTTTGGACTTGCACAATTTAGCAAATGACTTTAGGCTTTTGTCTAGGCCAAAATTGTCAAGGAGAGTTAGGGTGCTTGAAAAATCAAACTAGCAAGGAAGGCAAGTAAACTTAATAAGGTGAGTTAGGGTTTTGATCTTCCACATGAGGCAACCAAATGATAACAACTCAACTTAGGGTTTGAGGAAATCAATTTGGGTTTTGGCCTATGTTGCATTGGTGTTCAGGATGGGGGAATTTGATAGGGACAGCAGGGATGTGTCCCCACGATGGGTAGAGCACACCCCCAAATTTTTTAGGGGACAGCAGGTTGGGGGTTGGCAATCTATATATATATTATATATATATATTAAAGATTTAAAATTCTCCGTAAATATTGTAGTTACTTCAAGCTTGTAGGCATAACAAACTATACTATATTATGCACAGCCCTTGCACTTGCCAAATTCTGAAAAAAGCTCAGGCAATTTAAAAAAGGGCAGAGCAGCTTTCTATCACCTACCGCTAGACATGAGCAAAATATAGTTTAGCTTTAGGAAACTTAAGTGTAATTATTCTCAATTTGCAATAAGGTCCATGAAGAGTCTAAGAGACAGAGAATTGTCTCTATAGGAGCTTTTCTTCCTCATATTTCTTGTTAATGATGATCATGTTGAAACATAAAAGGCATTCTCTTCTCAATAAGTTCTGTAGACTTTTGCAGTTGTGTTGAAAAACACTGTAAAACACTTTGGCTCTGTAAAATGGTTTGATTCATATTTCAGCTTAAAAAGGTGATTGAATGGTAATTAACTACATTTAGTATCCAATCCAAGTCACTACTATCTGTTTGTTTTCACAATGCTTGAGGTTGGGATGATGAAAGAACTAGATTTGAATGACTTTTGAAAACCCATGTACAATTTGTAAAAGTTGATATGACCTGAAAACAAGAGGTACATAGTAGCTAGTCCTGCCGCTTAGTTTAAAAATAGCTAAATTAAAGTAAAAATACTGATTTCGAATTAGTGTTATGGTTTAGAATTCCATCAATTTGAGTTTTACTGATTGGTAAAGTCCTGATCTGTGCAATTAAAGAGCAAGGCCCTGATTTCAACGCCTATGCAAACATAGCTCTAAAAAACTATAATATGTTATACTTGCATTTACATTTGAACTATATTAGTCGTCCAAATCAAGGTTGTCTATCCAAGTCAAGAATTATGTATTTTATTTCTTAAAATTTGAACTAAAATATTCAATAAAAAATCCTTTTAATATAATTATCAGTTTATAAAAATACATATATTTTACTTTTAAAATTTGAATTTATATTTGAAAAGAATAATAATAATGATTTATTATTTAGTTTATAAAAATTTGAATTTAGATTTTAACCCATTTTTTTTGGTTTTAATATATATATATATATATATATATATATATATATATATATATATATATATATAAATTTTTTATTTATTAAAATTTGAATTTTAAATATTCAATTAAATATTTTAATATAATTATTAGTTTATAAAAAATTGGTATGACAAGAATGAGTACATTGCATTAATAAAAAGTAATGATTGCAAAATCACGGGTTACGATGTATTTTGCAATAACATGTCCAAATTCTCAGCCAATAGCAGCAGAGATAAATACTAATAATTCTTTTTGTAGAAAGTAAAAAAATAATTTATATAGTTGAACTTTGTTAAATTAAAACAAATTTCATATATTTGACCTAACTAATTGGTGTTCAGCGCAATACCGATTGCATTATACTGCCGGGCGGCAGGATAATAAGAAGAACAAGAGCAATAACCACAAGGATTTGCTCTTTGAAATGCTGCATTTTCTTATTTTTGACATGGATGGTTTGCTTGCTTCAATGTTGTTGCTGAAAATACAATAGTTAAATCACCAGAAAGCCGAATTGAAGCCCATCATACAAAACCCATGTTTTGGGATGCAATTTGTACAATAGATTTAGATTCAGTGCAATATAAAAAAAAGGATGGGAAAAACAATCATATCGTCCAATCATCAATGTTCATTGTCAAAACTGAAGATATATGCCTGGAATATCCCCAAAATCTGCCTAGAATATCCCTGGAATCTACCCTAAACAACGCAATTTACCTTTCTGATCCCTGATGATGGGTGGAGTTTCCACCCAAAATGTTGGATGCACTAACTCTACACAGTTCTCTTCCTGAATAATATCGTCAACCCTGAAATATGTCTGGAATGTCCCTAAAATCTGCTTGGAACATCTTGGGGATGGCCAGGAAGTCCTCGAGTTCCAATTGAACTCTCCAACTGTTTGGGGATGTTTCCTACCGATCTCCAAGGCCCCCCAAAAGAAGAATTATGGGTATGATCTTTTTTTGGTGGGTGGGTCGTGGGAGGAAAAGTTCCCACACAATATAGGTTTTGGCATAGGTCATATTTTTAGGACCTCACACAAATGGAAACCCTCAACCAACTGCCACCTGTCACATTGCGAGGACTCATCCACTTGCTCAATTCTGTACTTGATTCACCATCCTTCACCCATTGGAATCCTGGAAATCACTCTATTGCTGAACACGTGGAACCATGACATCAAACCCTGTACCTGCAAAAATAAAACTGCTAAATATAGACATGCGCCGAAAAGCTATTTGACTCTACAAAAGCAAAAAAACAGGAAAGTTTGAATTGAAAATAACAACTAAGAGACTGACCAAATATAGCATGTCTAAAGATAAACAGTACAAAAATTAGCAACGTTTCGTGTGTCAATGGAAGCAATTTCACTAGGTTTGCTTTTGCAAGGAATCCAAATGTGTGTTTAGAAATGACATGCAAGCCCTGTAAAGCAAATTGCTAAAAATAGCAGTGTCATGAAATTGCTTGCATGTTGCCTAAAACAGGCTCATAGGCATCGTGAGTTGGTGAGGATCAAGAATGTGTAAAAATATCTGACACGTGGGCCCCCAGAACTTTGGTTCCTGATAAAACGCAAATTGCTAAAAATAGCAGTTTCTCAGAATCCAATTAAACTCTCTGTAGCAAGCTCAAATCCATCTGAAGAATTGGATGCACCTATAATGGGCCCAACATGATGGAATTTTGCTGTATCTTAACCCTCTAGTTGTGCAAGCTGTCTGTGGGTGAATAAGTAGGTTGGATGCGTGAGCACTGGAGTATAACAAGAAGTTTTGAATTTGTAGGGTTTGACTTGCTTAATAGCTTGTCATGTATATTGATGGGGAGAAGAGGTAAGCTAGTAGCTTTTATTATCCTTGTGAAACATGTAGGTGCTAGAAAACCCATCACGTTGTGCCTGTTTATCAAACTGATAGGGCTTGCAAGAAGCAGGTCACAACCAAGGGTGTCACATTACCATCATCTATATGTCCAATAAAAAAAGGTGATAGAAACATATGGGTGATAGGTGTGTCGATTTTGCTTTCTTCACTTGTCCAATATAATGTGGTTGCGATGCAATGTGGTAGGGAGCTGGAGCGAGTTGATTAGTTGTTGAGGAACTAGGGTTTTTTTTGCTATTCTCCCATGAACAATTGTCCACATTTTTGCCCAGTCTGGAAAGTGTGAGCAAAGAGAGCTTCTTTCTTTAGATTAGTATAGGCCTTATCCATGATGATTGATGAAGGATTGGAGGGGCTGGGATCATGGAATTTGGGTTCCTGTTGTTTCTCAATGCCAAATCACTTGATGTTCAACAAAGAGAGCCTTGGCCTTTTGGCCTACAAGGTGTGACATTCATTCTCAAGATGCCTATACCGTAGCTGATCCGTGCTTTGTGATCCATTACATCGAGTCCTCAATGAATTGTTGGAGATTTGCCCATGCTCTGTCGGAATTGTAGCTGCTAAGTCAACATTACATCCTTGTACCTTAATGTGAAAAATTACTTGATGATAACTTTGAAATGATACCAAATGTGTATTGGAAGTTGGTTGTTAGTTGTGTTCCAACAAAACCTGGCACCCCTGTAAATCTGTAGGTTTACTCTGCCAATTAAATAATAACAAGCTGTGTCTGTGGAGCGCTCAGTCCAGCATTCACATTTCCACACCAGTAATTACCAACATCACAATGCAGCATTCCATGCCTGACGTGGTTTTCCTCCAACAGACATGAAGACAAGCAACACTTGAGAAATATTTCTCAAGCATTAAACATGTCAAACCAACAGCAGATAAAATGTCATGCTTAAGCAATAAAACGGCATAGAACTATTTCCTTCAAAGCCAAAGTTACCCAGCATTGGCATGAATATAAGTGATAAATATATACAAGTGAGGACTGACAATTGATGTTGGAACACTCCTATAAAATCTAAATCATGCCAGCATTAATACAGAGCAGAAAATGCTTTCCTCCAAGACCACGTGAGCTTAACATGGCCACCCATATATAAATGCAATGTCCAGCCAGCATATTTAATTACTGTCGACTTTTCAACAGCGTGCCATCTTATAAAGCTTTAAGATCTCTTAATTGCAAGCGTATGGCTGTTGGAAATACTAACGGAGTGTTCTCTTGACCACTTGGCCTTCAGAGAGATATAATGAAATCATTCCAGCTGAAACACTGTTCCCTGCACGACTTACCATAGGCAATCTTTTAATTGGAACACTAAGAGGTCGATTCGTAAATTGGAGGTAGAATACACATTATGCAGCTTATATTATATAAAACATGGCCAATGGGTTGAAAACGAATTGGTTGCTAAATTCAATGAGTTAGAATTAGAAATCGACCAGATATGGAATAACAGCTCTACTATTTCGGCTTCGATCTGCCTTGGACAAGAGATGGATGGCCTGAGTCTTCTAACTGTTGTAATGAACCACTCGTTGGACAGATATGGGATTCCAGCATGATAGCATATTCATGCTGAATAAATTCATGTTATATATATGGAATTACAAGATTAACAGGCTACATTCCATTTGACTCATGTGCTGGAAAATTAGGTGGCTTCTACCACATTGATGCTCACAATTAAAAAACCTATTAATTCAATGTGATACTAAATCAAATAAACCAAATGGAATTGCCAAAGTGTACAATTGGTAATATGTAAAATAGATACAGTGATCAATCAACATGAACTCGGAGATTACCTTGGAAACCCAAATAGGAAAATTAACTTTGAATGGTTGCTCAGTTCTTATTTTGGCATATCTCTGGTTACATTATAGCTAATGGCTCTATGTGCATCCTTACTTCTCTTTGGCCAGCAAAAAACCCTTTGAGAGACTAACTACAAGAAGAAATAGGAAAGCTAGGGCAATGGGAAGGCCAAGAGATTGATCATTCTTCTCTTTTTCTCTTATTCCTGCTTTTCTTTTTCATTTAATTCTTTGTTTTTCCTCTCCTTTGTCGCATTTAATTTTTAACATTTGCATTGTCCGTTATGTTTTATCTAACCTTCATTAATTGTCGAATTACACTAAGTACCGAGTCTTAGAACCATTTGTTTATTCAGATACATTTTGGATCAGGGCTTCCCATTAGGAAGCTTGGATTAGTTGAGTGAGTGGTTGTTCTCCAACCATTGTGAATACAATGATATCCTTTCTCTGTATAAAGAGTTCTCTTTTTTGTTATGAACGATCATCACAAGTTGTGAAAGTTATATACTGTGGGTCACCTTTATTTCTGTTGATCACATGTATATATTGTATATACGGTAACTTGAATAAAGAGCTTTCATGATAATTCCCGCGTTCAGTGTATAACGTTGTGATTGTTTCTCCTTTCTCCTATATATTTAAGTCTTGTTTAGGCATAATGTTGTTTCTTCTATGCTACTGCAAGTATTAAAGCTTAAAGCTGCTTGCCAAAATCTATGGAATTATGTGTTAACCTCAGTAAACTTTTTAACCCAATAAAAAATGAGGTCAATATGAAAATTGTATAACATTTCCAGAATCTGGGACTGGGTGGATTGCCCTCTAAACATTTATAAAGATCCCTGTGTGAAAAACAGTTCCAGGCTTTTGGTGACATTAATGGGATTTGTTGAAATGGAATTTTGACCCTTCTTGAGAGGGTAGGGTACCTTCAAGTTGTCACTGAGATGAACGCGGTAAGCAGTCAAGTGTTTCTGGATTTATCCGGCTGCCAGCATAGTTCAATCTTTTGAATAGAGGCTGGAAAGCTGCAACAATGCTTGATGTGGCTGTAAATTACTTTTAGTGCAATATAAGCTATGTGCCACAGTATAAGATTATTTTGGCAATGGATTTCATCGTTTATTCTGCTAGGCCATGTGATATTTACATTTTGTTTTCTCCGAAATGGTTGGATATGACTTGTTTCTTTTGAAATGATTAGCTTGACTTGGCTGTTGAATGCTCCATCTTATTATGAACTATAATATCATACAGAAGGGATTATTTCTAAAAATTGTCAGCGAAATGCAGCACGGAGTGCAAGCATATATATGAAAAGCAGGCAGTTATGCATCATATCAGGATGAATGCAAGGAAACGTGCCTGCAAATGTGCTGCTGCAGGTATTGATTATTCTCTTTTGAACAGTTCTTTCTATGGCTTTCTTTGATAGTGCACACATTGTCTCATTGGTTCTTAAATTCGTTTTTCAGGTTGTCCAAAAATGCTCACTGCTGAAACCCTTATTTGCGATCCTCTTCTGAGGATAGAAATAGACGAATTACGTTTGCGAGGAAAGCGTTCTACACAAGTTCAAATAGTAGCTGATTGCACTGAGATTGATGAGGATTGATGACTGGAGATTGGAGATTATATTTTCCTAAAACACAATCTTTACCAAGTGGATCCAAAGCAAGTGATGTTCTCGAGGCTTGTAACATCTTTGTCACTTCTCTGTAGACAAATTCCATGCCAGGGAGTATTACTGTGGAAAAGATGCCTTGCTTTTCACCCTATAAAAATTCACAAATCTACTCATCTCTATACAAGACTCCTGCGATATATCTAATTATAAACCATGCCATCCAGTTTAGCCCTTGGAACACTTTATTAAGGAACTTGGAAGCGAGTGCTCATGTCCAGGGCAATTTTTGGTACGCTGTTAGAAAATTAAATACATACTTATTTCTAATCATCTTATGTCTAAATTGTTTAATTGGTTGTGTCATCTGATCCTGTACACGTTACGTTTTTTACAGTCTAACAAAATATCCAGACAGTAGCTATAAGATGATTGTTCTCAACTTATATGCTTAAAATCGATGGATAAATGCCTAGAAAAGGAATACGGGAGAAAAACTGACAATTAGCCGTTTGGTTAAAAGAAATTAACAGAATGAGATCTATTATCTATTTAGGAATGGAATGCCTATACATGGATGCAAAAATGTTCGTTGGCAGAGTATCAGTGCCAACTTTTTATAGCATTAACTTTGTCCAAATTTCAATCAGTTTGACGCCGAATGGTTCCTTACCAGTATAAGTTTGTGAAAATTTTAAAACTGTTGCAGTTAATGTGGTTATTATTCATCTATCTTTAAAAGATTATTCGCCTTTTGTAAATTATATATGTAAAATATTGAATAAAACACTACTGCAACTTCACCAAAATTAAATCACAGGAATTGAGAAAATATGGCACACACAAAATAATAGACACTGATATTTTTGGACAAACTGTCCTTGGAAAAACCCGTGGGGAAAACCAGTTCCAGTTTTGAAGATGAGGGTTTTATTATTCTTCATCAATTCTGTAATTGAAATTACCTACACTGTTTGCCGTAAAACTAGCAACGCTTCGGCAATTTTTTTTTTTTTTTTTGTTTTTTTTTTTTGTTTTTCACTTCTGCTAGATGATCTGACCCCTTGGAAGCAATTCGACCTCTAAAAATCAATTCGGCCCTCCTTTGGAACCCTGAATTGATCCACACGTGTGGCCATGGCAGAGAACTCTACCTTTGACAACTCACGCTCCACGGTAGAATATCACAACTTCCTCTGGAAAATTGACCTCTACTAGCAAAATCGATTTCTCTTGCAAATCAACTTTCTCTGGGAAATTCGTTCTTCATCCGACAACTCGGCCTCCTCAGTCAATTCGTACCATTGCTGGGAAACTCGGCGTCTGTAGATAAAATCGATCTTCCTCTGTCATTGTGAAGCGGAAAATTTCCGGATAACAGAAATATATATATAAAAATACTTTTATTAATAAATGAATTACAGATAGATAAGATTACAATTGCGGTTGCCTGGCTTATATACCGCCATAGGCACCTTTTGGGAAAGGGCATGATCTTATGATCGTGCCCTTTCATCTAACTAAACCTAAAATTAACTAATTTTTTACATAACATTGCCTTCCTCTCGAAAGAATGCTTTGTCCTCAAAGCATGCGCAACGACGGATGTTGTTGACAAAATGCTTCATTCTCCCACGAAGCGTCTTCTTCGGTAAGTCTTTCCACTTGATTATATATTCCAAAATGATCAAGGTCGCACACTGTAAAAGTTCTTGGATTAATCTCTCAATTTCCGTTTTTTGGAGATGTGGATATCGGTATGGCTTTTTCATAGGTCGGTCTTGAAATACTTTTCCATGCTTCTGAA
>APFE030102547.1:1370-33500 GCA_000404065.3 Pinus taeda | reverse complement strand
AGTCCCGAGATGTATGACTGAATTAAACGAGATTCTGATAACCCAGGCACTCGTGTTACTAAGGTCTCCCATTCTTGAGTGTATTCATCAACACTTCCTTTTTGTCGTAATTTGATGAGTTTTGAAAAGAATTCTTCTTCCTTTACACCTTGGAATCTTTTGAAAAATGCATCTTTAAATTTTCTCCAGCTAATGACGTGTGTTGTCTTTTTCCACCACATATACCAGTTATATGCTTCTCCCTCCATTTTCATGGATGCATGTCTAAGTTTTTCGTCATCGTCAGTGATGTCATATATCTCAAAGTATTCTTCTGCTTTATTTATCCATGCAACAATGTTTTTTTCTTTCCCATCGAATTTAGGCATCTCAATCTTTACCCTCTTCTGGTATGTGGCTAACGGTTGAGCAAAAAAAGGGTGTTGATTATTAAGGGTATCTCAAAGTTGCTTGTTTGTAAAGGCAGTGTTACTTGCTTCTTGGTGGGGTGCCGCTGATTTCTTTGGGGATTCAACCTTTTCATGAGAATTTGACTTTGTTGAATCTGATGAGAGATGTTCTTGATTTTCTTCACCATCTTTTAATAGCTCTTCGGGTGTACAATTCGACTTTTTACACAGACTTGTCAGCATTGTTAAGACTTGTTTGAAGTTTACTCTTGTTTGGACATGTTGACTTTCCATTTTTATCTCTATTCGATTTGTTGTATCTTCAAGATTTTTGATTTTCTCTGCTTGCTCTCCAAGTTTGCCCTCGACTTCATTTAATCTTTTATTGATCTCGTCGCGGTTGTTATTTATCTTTTGCTCTGCATCCAACAACTTTTTTTGAAAATCCGCCATTGTCATTGTCGACATTGAGCGGGTTGCGGGAGGCGTGTATTTATTGCCAGCTAAATTATTTTTCCTTTTTTTTTTTTATAAATTTTAATTAAATTTAATTAATAATTAATTTAATTAATAATTTTTTTTAATTAATTATAAATTATAATAATTATAATTTATAATTATTAACCTTTATATATAAATTAAAGTTAAATATAACTATAATTAAATATATTATATATATTATATATATATAACAATTATTATATAATCTACTATATAAACTTATAACAAATTATATAATAAGGAATTGTTATATGACGAATGTTATGTTGAAGGGTTACGACGGTTATGACGGAGGGCTGAAATGTTTTAACCGTGGTTGAAAATGTTGTTACCAAGAAATTAAAGGAGAATGTTTGCAGCAATCCCGGAAGACGCTTGGGGTCCGAACGAAACCCTGTAGACAGAAAATGCTTCTCAGAAGCCTTCCTGCTTCAGTCGGTTTGAATGGGGACGTTGGAGGATTTCCTGGAATTGTTATCAGTGGTGACCGAAACTAAAACGACGGTTCGAGTTTTTCAACGACTCTGGTGATTTGGATGGGAGGACCGTGGGGACACGATACAGTGCAAAACGAAAGGAGGCAGGTAATGAGAAATGCGGAAGGAGTTATCGAGGACGAGGATTATTTTTGACGGAATTGGCGGCAGCGAAAAGGATTACACGGAACTAGTCGATGTAGACGACAGCGTGTGTATGTATCGGAGGTGGTGTGGATTGAAGATTGGGCAGTGGCAATGGGATATGCGGAAGCGTACAGAGCAGCGGCTAGTGCGTGCAGAACAGTGGAGTCAGCGGATGTACAGCGGTACAGCGGGAGAACCGAACCTGCTCTGATACCAGTGAAGCGGAAAATTTCTGGATAACAGAAATATATATATAAAAATACTTTTATTAATAAATGAATTACAGATAGATAAGATTACAATTGCGGTTGCCTGGCTTATATACCGCCATAGGCACCTTTTGGGAAAGGGCATGATCTTATGATCGTGCCCTTTCATCTAACTAAACCTAAAATTAAACAATAACCTAAAATTAACTAATTTTTTACATAACACATTGAGAATCTGGAAATCGCTGGGAAGAAATATTTCTTTGACAACTCGATCTCAATCATAGTTGAACCCAATTGATGGCTCCCTCCATACTATCAGTGAGCCCCTACTCTCACTACAATTCGTCATATCTCCTAAAGCCCCATCAATCTCCTATAATCTCACATTGAGCAATCAACAACCACAATCTATCTCCAATTAACAACTGAGATTATATCGACTTCTAAAATAACGTTTCTAGAAGTCTCTAGAGCAAAATCGACCTGTCTCAATTAATCTTGATTAATTAACCGCTTTTCCTAAGTTTAAGAAAATTATTAAATTGGTTAATTAAATCTAATTAAGACAATTTTTGTTGTTGTTGCTGTTTTGGGTATTAGAGATAATTAATCCATCTGTGTTTTTAGCCTCATAGACACCACTTGAGACTATAACACTTGTCTGAGCTACACAAGCTAGCACTCCCTCTTAGCGAGGAAGGTGTTCTCCATAACACCCAACTTATATCCGAAGAATATGAATGTCGCCTTTCCCAAGGCCTTCGTCAAAATGTATGTTACCTGTCGTTTTGCAGGTATATACTGTAGTTGAACTATCTCGTGTTGTACGCAATCTTTGATGAAGTGATACTTGATGTTTATATGTTTAGACTTGTCATGAAACACAAGATTCTCAGATAGCTTGATGCAACTTTGATTGTCATAGTGTATAATTGTTGTCTCAACCCATTAACCAAATAAGGCTACCAACAACTTTCGAAGCCATATGGTCTCACATATAGCCATGCTAAATATTACGTATTCTGCCGTAGAACTTACTGCCACGAACTTCTGCTTCCTATTGTACCAAGAGACAACTAATCCGATGCTGAAGCAACTTCCTGAGTGCTTTCCCTGTGCACTGTACTGCGTGCCTAGTTTGCATCAGTATAGCCCACCAACTTGATACCATCACCTTGAGCATATCTGATCCCATACTCGATTGTACTACACAAATACTACATCACATGCTTTGTTGTTGTCCAATGCACTCTTGATCTGTTAATGAAAAAGGTATTATAGACTATGTGTGAATTCACTTATGTTACTTAATGCAATGGATCAAAAAGATTGTGAATAACATAAACAATTAAACCATTCAAAGACACATTCAAACACATCAACACAACATAATTTAATAAAGGAGTTCACCAGACTGCCTGGCTACGTCTTCTGGTCCTTTCGCTTCCAGTGTTGACGTCTTTATTTTGTCTTCAAAAATGCTGTTATAGGCATGAGTTCAAAAACAAAGTCTCAGATGAGAAAATGGACGTCACCACTGCGTCCAGCTCGAAATTTAGAGTGAGTTGGGTATAAACTCAACCAAATTTGGCCGCAGTGACTTCTAGACCCCCTGGAAAGTCAAAAACCACCTCTCCCTGTAGCAAAACCACTTTTTTGCTACACAACACTGCCTCTTCCTGTGAAATACTGCTTCTGTGACTGAAATCTGCCTTGGAATCTGCGCTGGTGGTTTAGTTTAGCACCTGCATAAACATATAAAAGTTTTGGGTGGCTTGAATAACAAGCTCCACCATATGGCAAGTTGGCTAGCAGACTTATGTGAAAGCGCTGTTATATAATGGTTTTGGGAAGGTTGGCGGTTCAAACCTCCGCCCTACCCTTCCGCCTTGCTCCTTGCTATATATATATATATATATATATATATATATATATTATATATCATGTGATATATATAAGACGACACATGTGGGATTATGATAAGGTTTGTTTGTAATACATATGGTTCCGACTTACGATGAAATCCCACGGTTTATTCAACATTAAATGCCCAAGGGACTGCCGGTCATGGGGTTGACCCTGATCGTCCGACCCTTTTTCCGGCGGATCCCACCTGAACACATAAATACAATATCCACGACTTCATAAACAAGCGACTCCATAACTCATCATGTGAGCGGAATTCGACGAAAACTTAGTAATCTGGGAGGTCAGGGGTTCGATCCTCCCTGATCCCCAAATTTTGGGATTCACATGCCAATATTGGGCAGATTCGAGCTGCCACGTGTCAGCACCAGATTGGCCCATGTGAACCAATACAAAATTGCCATGTCAACTTCCTTGGTGACGTCATCAAAACCATGTGGCGCATTCCTGGGATGACACATGTACTGTTGACGTAAGCGTTGACTGTTGACCAATTTGACTTTGACTTTCTTTGACTTTGACTTTTTGACTTTTGCCCTAGTTTGCCTTGAAACTTTGACTAGCCTTAACTTTTTCATCCGAACTCGGATTTTCACGCCGCTCGCACTATTGGAATCGTCTCGTCGAGCATTTCGATTTGATCCCACTTTCAACTGAATTTGAAGACTTTGATCCATAGGCAAAACTGAATCCATTTTGGATCATTCCTCTCCACTAGAAGCTTTTGGATCTCCAAAAGTTGGTTTTAGTTATCGAGTAAGTGAGGATACAGTTCCCTCACTTTTCCAATCTCTATCCATCGTGCTTTACTTGGATTTGTACCTTTGAGTCCCACTCGAAGATACTCAACATTTCCCCGTCGCGAAGTTCTTATCCTCTTGTCAAGAACTATGTCCTTTGCAGCGCATTGAGATACTCGGGCAAAAGATCTTCGATGGAAGGTATCTGACCTTGCTCTTTGGGATCTTCAATCAACGAAAGCTCATACAATCTCAAGTTTTCAACATTTACGACAGAATAGATCTGCATATACGCTGGTAGATCTAGGCGGAAAACATTTTCACCAATTTTATCAAGTATTTTGAAAGGACCATATTTAATTGGTTTTAACTTTTTACCTTCCCCTTGCAATTTTTCTTTGCTGATGTACAACCATACTTGACCACCAACTTGAAAACTATGCTCAACTCGATGCTTGTCATGCCGTGCTTTATACTTTGCTTGGCTTTTTTCTCGCTGTTCTTGTACTGCCTGGTGAATTTCCTGGATTTGTTTAATGAACTTGGTCGCTTTGTCCACATCACTGTGTCCATCAACTGCTATGTCTTTACCAAAGACAAAATCCAAGGGAGACTTTGGTGTAAAACCAAAACAAGTCTCAAAAAGAGATCTCTTAGAAGAATGTTTTACATGGTTGTAAACACACTGCACATAACATAAATGTTCATCGCAAAGTTTGGGATGCTTGCTGCAATATCCTCGAAGCCATTGTATCACTGTCCTGTTGACCACTTCTCTCTGACCATCTGTTTGTAGATGGAATGTCGTGCTCTTTTTTAACCTTGTGGCCATTAACTCCCATAGATTTGACCAAAATTTCCCGACAAATCGAGAATCTTGATCAGATACAATAGAAGTGGATAACCCAAAATGAACCCATACATTTTGAAAGAACAACTTTGTAGTTTGTTCAGCGGTGACCTGTTTATTACATGGTGTCAAAATACACATCTTATTGAACCTATCCACGACTACATACAAATAATCATGACCCTTTCTAGGCTTTGGCAACCCCCCAACAAAATCCATGGAAACACTTTCCCAAGGACGAGAAGGAATTGGCAATGGAGTATACAAGCCTAATTTTCTATTACTTGGCTTGCTTGTAGCACACATAGTACATCTTTTAATATATCTAGAAACTGTCTCATTCATTCGTGGCTAATAGCAGAATCTTTGTAATTGTGCAACTGTTTTACTTACACCGAAATGCCCTGATATGAGAGAAGTATGTGCTTCTCGAATTATTTCAACTCTCTCAGTTTGTGGAATGCATGACTATCCCAAATGATATAAGAGTTTGTCCTTTATGTAATAATCCAATTCTTCTACCTCCTTGCCATGACTTAATGTTGCATACACATCCTTAAAATCTGTCTTGAGCATATTGTTCCATGTAACTTTCATGAATCACTGAATTATGCTCAAGTATTGTGGATGCATTTATAATTGGTCTTGATAACATATCTGCAACCTTATTATGTATGCCCTTCTTATATCTGATAACAAGATGAAATTGCTGTTGAAAACCCATCCACTTGTAATGTCTTGATTGTTGCAATTTAGTTTGTGAGTGTAAGTATTGTAGTGGTTGATGATCTGTGTGTATGATTTTTTCTTTACCCATTATGTAATGTTTCCACTTTTTAACAATATGAACTATTGCATATAATTCTTTATCATATGTAGGATAGTTAACTACTGCTGATGTGAATATTTCAGAATGAAAGCATATAGGCTTTCCGTGCTGCATCAACACTGCCCCCATGGCATATTCACTTCATCTGTCTCGATTTCAAATGGATGCTGAAGATCTGACAGTGCTAGCACTGACGCTGTACTAATCCTTTCTTTCAATGTGTCGAAGGCTTTCTGCAGTTTGCCTCCCCATTGAAACACCTGTTTCACACTTGTCAAAGCATGTAAAGGAGCGGCAATCAAAGAAAAGTTAGCAATAAACTTTCTCGAATATTGCGCTGCCCCTAAGAAACTTCTAACTTCTGTAGTAGTATTGGACTTAGGCCAATTTACAATGACTTCGACCATCCCCTACAATATAACCCAAATAATTTAAAGATGTTATGCCAAATTCACATTTTGACAGTTTTACATAGAGACTTTCTCTTTTCAAAACATCTAAAACCTGCTTTACATGCTTAACATGTTCATTCCATGTTCTACTGAAAACAAGAACATTATCTAAATAGACCATTACAAAATCATCAATGAATGGTCTAAATACATCATTCATGACTCGCATGAATGTGGCTGGAGCATTAGTTAAGCCAAAAGGCATAACCATCCATTTATAGAGTCCTTGCTTCGTTTTGAAAGCAATCTTCCATACATCTTGTTCTTCAACTCTGATCTGATGGTAGCCGCTTCGCAAGTCGAATTTAGAGAAGTAAACTGCATTTTTTCACTGATTTAACAAATCATCAATATGAGGAAGAGGATAACGATTATTTATTGTGATTTTATTTAATGCTCTAAAATCAATGCATATTCTCCACAAACTATCTTTTTTTCGCACTAGCACAAGAGGGGATTCACACGGTGATGTGCTTGGTCAAATAAACCCTTGATCGAGCAACTCCTGTACCTGCTTCCTTATTTATGCATTCTCTAGAGCTGATAACTTGTACATTCCAATGTTAGGTAGTCGAGAATGCTGCAAACAAATCTCATGTTCTGTCTCTCGCTTGGGTGGAAGCCCTTTAGGCTCTTGAAACATAATATCATAATCGGAAACAACTTTAATTAGATCTGATTTCTATTTAGGATTACAACCTTTGAATGCATCGGATTTATCAATATCCTTTGCTTTTACAATCATGAGTAAAAATTGTTTACTTGTATTTACAATTCTTTTCATCTGTCCAGAATTTATGAGAGAGAAGTTATCTTTAAGTTTATGAGCCCTTACAATATATTCAATTCCATTCTTAGTGAGTTGATATTTATTTTCAGTTCGATAGAAGATATCATTTCTATCGTACAAGTATGGATTTCCTAACACAATTCCACATATGTCCAATGGGACTATGTCTATCTCAACCTCATCTACAAACTTTGACCCAATAGCAAAACAAAGTTTACATTGTTTCGTAACTTGTAGCTTAGTTTTATCACATACCCAACCTAATGGATATGGATTTTTATGAGGTTTTGTTTATAGACCCAACTTCTTTACAATTGCTTCAGAAATCAAATTAACTTGTGACCCACTATCAAATAAAGTATCAATTTTAGTATGCTTGGAAATGACTCTTATGTGAAATAGCGCATTTTTTTTCCTCTCATCATTATCATTATCAACAGAATTTGAAGAAGTACTTGTAGATGCTTTAGAATTTTTACCTTTTATACCTGTAGCTGTAACCGTTATCTCGTCACCTGAATTTGATCCCAAGTCCTTTTGAATAACAACAACATTCTTTCGCTCTTTACCCCAAACTTCTTAGGCTTCGATTCTGGATGCAAAGACCAACAGTGTGCCTGATTGTGTCCTTCCTTCGTACAATGAGTGCATGAAGGTTTATCCTTCTTCACAGTGTTTGGTTTCTTCTCTTTCCACTTGAGTTTCTTCTTGCCTTTATTCTTGCCTTCAATAGGTTTGGATGATTTCCCAACATCTGGGGTTACATTTTTACCTCTAGCTTCTAATTGAGTTGCTTGAATATATACATCATCTAAGCTAATTGGATTAAACATAAGTACGGTATGCCTCAAATAACTATGAAGACCGCCTATGTATTTTAACAATGTTTCTGGTGAGTCCAATGAAATGCCTAATGTTAAAGCTCTCTTATGAAATTCCTAAGTATAACTTTGAACACTTTGACCTTTTAATTGACGTAGTGTTTGCCAACTCAACATTGCTTGTTGCATATAAGCCAATGGATAAAATTGTTTTTTAATAGCATAAACAAATTCATTCCAAATTGAAATGATTATACCATGCTTTTGGAGATCTGCTTGTGTCTTGCCTTCCTACCATACAAGTGCGGTTCCTCCAAGTTGAAGGCTAGCAAGCTGGATCTTCTTCCTTTCTGATTCAACTTTCTGCACCCTGCAATACACATCAATTTGCCTTACCCAATTATCAAGGTTTTTAGCATTAAGTTCTCCATCATAAATTGGCAAATCAAATTTTATATCTAATTTGATCAAAGAGGCTTTCTTTTTCTTCTTCTTAGAAGAACTAGTTTTATGAGAAGAAGACGACGACGACGATGATGATGATGATGATGGAGGAGATGGAAATGGCTTTTCTCCCTTTACTTTATCTTCTTTATTTGGAGGTGTAAATAGAAAAGGTTACTCTGGTCCTTTCTCTGGTTTAGGTGATGAAGTGCCTTCACTTTTACCTTTTTTAAACTCATGATACATCTCTTCCACCATGGCACGTATCTTCATGAAACTATCCAAGAATTGGGATTCTGACCCAAGTGGAGTTTCATCTGCCATCTTTCTTTGTGAAAAGACCCTTCCAATCTCTGGATTCGCCTCAATAAGCTCTCCTTCGCCTCAACCTAGGAAGCATCCAAATCTTCACACAAACTTGTCAAATCTTAAAAACCTCGCTGCTTTGATACCACTTGATCCGTTAATTAAAAAGGTATTATAGACTATGTGTGAATTCGCTTATGTTACTTAATGCAATGGATCAAAAAGATTGCGAGTAACATAAACAATTAAACCATTCAAAGACAAATTCAAACACATCAACACAGCAAATTTTAATAAAGGAGTTCACCAGACTTCCTGGCTATGTCTCTTGGTTCTTTCGCTTCCAGTGTTGACCTCTTTATTTTGTCTTCAAAAATGTTGTTATAGGCATGAGCTTAAAAACAATCTCAGATGAGAAAATGGACGTCACCACTGCATTCAACTCAAAATTTTGAGTCAATTGAGTATAAACTCGACCATATTTGGCCACAATGACCTCCAGACCCCCTGGAAAGTCAAAAACCACCTCTGCTTATAGCAAAACCACTTTTCTGTTGCACAAAACTGCCTTTGCCTGTGAAATACCGCCTCTACAACTAAAATCTGTCTTGGAATCCATGCTGGTGGTTTCGGCCTACTTCGGCACCTGCATAAACATATAAAGTTTTGGGTGGCTTGAATAACAAGCTCCACCATATGGCAAGTTGGCTAGCGGACTTATGTGAAAGCGCTGTTATATAATGGTTTTGGGAAGGTCGACGGTTCAAACCCTCTGGCCGACCCTTCCGCCTTGCTCCTTGATATATATATAACACGACGCATGTGGGATTATGATAAGGTTTGTTTGTAATACATATGGTTCGGACTTATGGTGAAATCCCATGGTTTATTCAACATTAAATGCCCAAGGGACCGACGGTCATGGGGTTGACCCTGACCGTCCGACCCTGTTTCTGGCGGATCCCACCTGAACACATAAATACAATATCGTCGACTTCATAAACAAGCGACTCCATAGCTCATCCGGTGAGCGGAATTCGACAAAAGCTTAGTAATCTGGGAGGTCAAAGGTTCGATCCTCCTTGACCCCCAAATTTTTGGATTTGCATGCCAATATTGGGCAAATCTGGGTTGCCACGTGTCAACGCCATATTGGCCCATGTGAACCAATCAAAAAATGCCACGTCACCTTCCTTGCTGACATCATCAAAACCATGTGGCACATTCCTGGGACGACACGTGTCTTGCTGACGTAAGCGTTGATTATTGACTAGTTTGACTTTGACTTTTTTGACTTTTTCCCTAGTTTGCTTTGAAACTTTGACTGGCCTTAACTTCTTCATCCGAACTCGGATTTTCACGCCGTTCGCACCATTGGAATCGTCTCGTCGAGCACTTCGACCTGATCCCACTTTCAACTGAATTTGAAGACTTTGATCTGGAGGAAAAACTGAATCCATTTTGGATTACTCTCTTCGACTCAACCATAAATTGATTGAGTTTACTACAAAGGATATATCTGGCATGGTGTTGACCAAATACATGAGTGACCAATCAATTGCTTGTATAAGGTGGGGTCCACATCCTTCTCCTTGGATGTGTCTACTTTCTTCCAATTCAGGATCACAGGTGTAGACAAAGCTCTGCAATCTCCATCCCGAACCTCTTCAAGATCTCGATGCAATATTTCCCTTACCCAACGAAAATCTCTCCATCTGTATGCCACACCTCCATGCCTAAGTAATGCATAAGCCCCAAATCCTTCATTTCAAATTCTGCTGCAAGGTCCCTCTTGCACTCCTCTATGAGCCCCAATGAACTTGTTAGAAACAAGTCTTCTAGATATAGAACAAGAATAAGGACCTCACCCCCAATCACCAAGTAGTAGAGGTTTGCATCTGCATGACTCTTCATGGAGCCCATTCCCTACAAGTATCTATCAATGCACTCATGCCACACCCTGGGAGCTTGCTTGAGCTTGTACAAAGCTCTCTTCAATATGCACACATGGATCTCACTGCTGTGTGCTACAAAGCCCTTTGTTTGTTCTATGTATACCTCTTCTAACTCACCATCAAGGAACATCGTCTTGACATCATCTGGTGGATCTGCCATCCCATTTGTGTTGCGAGTGAGATCACGAGTTGTATAGAAGTATACTTGGCTATATGAGCATCTCCTCATAGTCTATTCCCTCCTTTTGAGAGAACCCTTTAACCCCGAACCTTGCCTTGTATTTCTTGATGCTGCCATATGTACCGTGCTTGATCTTGAAGATCTAGTGTGATCTAACCACTGCCCTATCTGTCAGCCTTGACACTACCTCCCACACATCATTCTGCATGATTGAGGTATACTCAACATAACATATTGCCACACTTGCTATTGTGTGTCTCTTAATGGTTGTAAGGCTCGCTATCTACTAATTAACTAACTAATGCCATGTGCCTAGTGTACCTGTCTAGTTGTCTCTGCTGTCTACTACCTGTCCTAGGAATTCCCACAAACTCCTGAGCATCCTTAAGTGTTTGTTGAACCTCATGGTTCCTCCTGCAAATTGTAGAGGGTGGAATGTCAACCTCCCTATCTTCCTGATGCATTTCTTGGATTTGCTGCTCCATACTCTGCAAACACTCAGGAACCCTTGCACCTAAACCCGTGCCTGTATTGGTAACTGTACTTGTGCTCTGTGGCCCCTGATCTTACTACTCAACTCGTGGAGCTTCTATTGGATGCTCACTCTGATCTATTGTTGGAAAATCTCCGGATCTCTTGTATGCCATATCCTTCATGAACTTGACATCTTGTCTGATAATAATCCTCTTGGCCCATGGAATAAATATTTGATATGCCTTTGAGGTCTTGTTGTACCTCAGAAGGTATCTCCTCTTTGCAGTCTGATCCAACTTGGAACCTGTATCTCTTGGAATGTAACAGTATGCCAAATATCCTAAAGTGATAGTGGCTGAAATCTGGCTTCTTCCTTGTAAATGCTTCCTTTGGTGTCATCTTTCCAATTGCTTTATGTGGGACCCTATTCTATATCTTTACTGTCGTATTGCATGCCTCTACCCATAAGTAATGTGTCATATCCTGGGCATACAACATAGCCCTTGTTGCCTCCGATATTGAACGATTCTTCCTCTTAACAACCCCATTCTACTGCGGGCTGTAAGGAACTGTCCACTCTCTCTTGATTTCTTCCCTAGTACAAAACTCTTAGAACTTTTTCCTTGTGTACTCGCCTCCATTGTTTGATCGGAGAACCTTCACCTTCTTACTTGTCGCATTTTCCACAAGAGTTTTGAACCCTTGGAAGTGAATGAAGACTTCACCCTTGGTCTTCAAGAAGTATAACTAGGTCTTCTTGGAGAAATTGTCGATAAAAGTAACATAATACTCGTATCCTCTGAGAGACCACATCGACATTGGTCCACATATATCTGAATGTACAAAATCAAGAACACCCTTGGATCCAATGTCACTCAGAAAAACCGCCCTAGCAAACTTCCTTAACACACATCCCATACATACATCATCATGCTCTGAGCTCACCTATGGAACACCTGTCACTGTCTCATGAAGCAATTTGAGTCCTCCAAGATGAATATAGCCCATCCTCCTATGCCATAGCTCTCTTTGATCTCCAAGATAACTTCTACTCACCATTGCCTTAGAAGTATCCATCTGTCACCTATAAAGTTGGTCGCTCCAGACTTAAATAACTATGGGTGATTTCCAATCCTTATGCTTGATTAGCACCTGCGCTCCTCTAAAGAGTACATTGTACCCCTTATATTGAACAATATATACATAAATGAGGTTCATGCCCAAGCCTAACACATGCAACACATCACGAATGGTAATCGACTTGCCATACCCCCTTTGAAATAGAATGGTCCCTCTCCCAATTGGATTGCACTTGAACTTGTTCTCCATCTGAATCTGGAATCTAATGTCCTCTTTGTAACTGGAGAAGTACTTCCTAACTCCTATCATATGAAATGACTCCCAACTGTCTATATACCAAACACCTTGTGAGTTTGAGCTAGTCAGGCAAGATATGAGTGCGAACTCTTGTTCCATCTTGTTAGAGAGCTCATCTGCACTTGCTGAAATTGTCGTTTGCTACTTGCCCTTCTTTTTGTAGGCAATTGCTAACATAGTGGCAAAACTCATGAGAATTGTAGCATTTTACCTTAGAAAGGTCCTATTACCCACCACTAGTGGGTGACTCCATAGGAAAAATTTTTCTCCTAGATTTATCTTCAGCCTATAGCCAATAGCCCCAACAATCGATAATGTAATTGATATTGTGTGAATTGATCTCCTCTCCCTGAGCCAATCATATGTCCCCTCACCCATCTGTTGAGAGCGCATGTTTGAGGATGAACCATTTAATCCTAAAGGCATGTCTTTCATTGTGCAATCATGTGTTTATGCTTGTTTTTCTTGGGCACACTTGAGTATGGATTATTGGGTGACTTGGAAGAAGGAAAGGTTTTGACTATAGCCTTGTTCTCTCACCTTATATGGGGGTTAATCCTTAACCTTAGTCCCATGGGATCTCCCCTACTGGCTTGTAGCTTCAGGATGGGCACTACTTAGGAAATCACGATTTTGGTACTGCGGTCCCGTTTTAATGTTCCACATTTTTCACTCCTCTCCACACATTACATGCCTTGTTTCATCATCTTCCCTCTCTGGGTCCACATGACCACTGTGTCCACAAGGCTTTGGTACTCCCCCTCTCCTTGT
The DNA here is from genome assembly GCA_000404065.3 of Pinus taeda. Lineage (NCBI taxonomy): Eukaryota > Viridiplantae > Streptophyta > Pinopsida > Pinales > Pinaceae > Pinus > Pinus taeda. The sequence continues at coordinate 19,859 of APFE030102547.1, read as the reverse complement.
CCACATGCTTGGGTTGGGCCTGGAATGATGCCTTGGAGGTTGATGTAGCTAAAACAAAATGGATAAAAACATAGTATCACTACATACAAAAGGAAATAATACCACAAAATTCAAAATTTGGTCGGGCAATAAAATTTAGCACATGTGAAAAAGCCAAACATGAGCTCTATCCCTTATTATTATGGCCATCACCTGGTTCCTAGGGCCCTTATTTGTTCCCCCTGCATCATTGAAGAACCCATGTATGTCACAACCCCTGGTGGACGATGAACTGACCCACCTTAAGGGGTAATCATTGCTATATCATACACAACATGCTTTCATCCCCTGGAGCCCCGAGTAGTAAAATAAAAAGAAAAATCAATAAAGGGCAAAGGAAATTGAAGAAGGGTGGAAAAGCAAAGGTTGGGGTAACTCATGTACCACACATTAGTACAAATGGAGCCAAAATTCGACATATATTCATTGGCTATTCGACTTATTGTTGTTGACTATTTGACACATTGAAGCTGAGCTCCTTGTCGTTGGGATTATGTCGAATAGTCGACCCTTTATTAAGTGTTGGATATTCAGTGGGACAAACTTCGATTGTCTGATGCCAAAGATGGCCAAAAATGTCTTTAATCATTTGACGTTTTGCGGTCGGTTTTGCGACGTCAATATTCGTCGCATATGCGATTGGCTAAACATCGAATATCGCTGCCCTAGATGCCAAAAACGAGTTTCAACATGCAACACTTTGACATTGGATATTCGATACCTTATTAGTCTAGTTTGATAGGATCCGATGGTTCATTCTGTCAGTATGGAGTTGAGTGTTGGACAGTTGAGTGTCGGATAATCGACGTTATAATAAGTTTGTGCGACTGGAGTGTTATAACTGCGACACTTGGTTCTGTTAGTACAATGTCAGATATCGAGAGTTGGATATTCGACGATTTCCACTTACTGTCGAATATCCGATGAGCTCTTGAGCATTAAATAAAAAATATAATTTGATCTAGGGAACTCGATTAGATCCATCTAGAGCCAATCAACAATGTGTTGAAGTCCTCCCATTTTGTAATCATCCGATTGAAAATCTAGTAATCAATTGTGTTATTGTGCTTTATTTAATTATCACTCACAAGTACACGATTCCATCAACATCATTAGGGAATTTGGAGGTCTAAAATGGGCCGCTTAAAGAAATTATAAAATAATAATGGAAATAATAAAATAACATTAGGTTACATCTTCAAATTTTAGAGGGAAATATATATATATTTTTTCAACTTATCTCCCTATGGGTTTACTCAAATGCTGAGCGAAAACACTCGTTGGATGCAAAATTTGATTCCTCATCCAAGGAGTACCATTGAAAGTATGTAACATGGGTACTCCTTGGATGAGGAACTAAACTTTGAATCCAACAAAACTTTCGCTCGGAATTTGAGTAAAACCTTAGGGAGATAAGTTGAAAATACGAGATGAAAAAGTAGTTTTAATATTTTATTATTTTTTAATCTTTTTATTTTTTTACTCCAAAAATAGTGAATCATCCCCCAGGTTGATATCATCATTTTGAATCCTATTGGTTCTTATAAAATTTATTTTGGTTGTACATTTCTCTTAGGAGGCCCATTATAGACCTTAAAATTCCTCTAATGTATACATATCTCTAGCACTTGGCCCATAGTCGGTCATGCTAATGATATGTAGTCGGTCATGCTAATAATATGTGTTTGTAGAAAATTACATCACACATAACACTTTGCTATCTTCCTACCTTGTCCTACAATTTCATTTCCTTGCCATGCATCATCTTTCTTGAGATAATCATGCCATCCACTTTGGCTTTATCTCCCTGTTGGCTCTCGTTTTTGATCAAATTTTGCTTATTAAAATCCACCTAATTTCCATCATTTTCCACCATATACCATCCATATACACCTTATTTTGACCTTATTATGCATATTCAAGCAAATAAATTATGTTTTTCAATTTTTAGATATTTTTGCAAAAATTGGGTTTTAAGAGTATTTTTGGACAGAATTAGAAATTCCCGTAATAGTTATGTGGATGACATATTTGCAGGACACTTGGGCTCGAGCTAGATACATGAATGGAAAGCTTGGGAACTAGGACTGAACTAATTACAATTGGTTCGGTCAAAACAAGCTAAATCAGGCCCGATCAAGGCTGGTCAAACATGACTAGTCATCTAGAAAATCCCTAGGAAATAGGGCAGTTTTATGATTTCATGGGATTGTTCATATTTTTAGTGATGGATTGAATGGATTTGACTTAGATAGGTGGATATGGATAGATATAGTTGTTAGAGATACTTTAGATCAGTTTGTTTCATGATCTTCTATTTAAGCCAAAACTTTGAAGGCTTATATATGTAATTTTTATATTACTTTATGCTGAGACATTAGAGTATTGGAGATTAATTAGAGGAACTTGTTCTAATTTCATTTTGCTGTTCATTGGTGTGGATGATTGATTGAAGTTTCAACATTTGATAATAGCCTCAAGTGTGCAAGGCAAGGGTGGAGGGCCCCCACTCCAAGTTAAGTACACTTCATTGTTAAATTAACTTAATTTTCATGAACTAGTTGCTTTAGATTTGTGTACTTGTTTTGTTTCAGATTTGCTTATTTGAATTAATGTGTGATGATTGTTGAATGAATATTGGTTTAATTCTAATCTACATATGAAGGGACACACATGAATTTAAGTTAAATTCCCCTTCTATTTGATCTTGAACTAAAACTGAATTTCATTCTCCTTTTCTTATTTGAAGTTATTTATGCATTTCTGGTTTGAAGCATTGGTGATTATGATATAGTAGAATTATGAAGAAGGACAATCTGGTCATCCTTAGTTAGGAGGCTCTTCTTTTACATCTTCTGCATCATAAATCATTGTTAATTAGTGATTTGGATTTATCTTCATGAAAGTAGTATTGTAGGGAAGGACAACCTGGTTCTCCTAAGTTAGGAGCCTCATCCCTCAAATATTACATAAGTGAATTAGAAATTGTTAAAATAGGTTTATATTTGTAATATGTACTTCTTTAACTCTTCAAATTTTATCTTCTAAGCTTGGCTACATCTGATATCCATACACTGTGGACTTGTCTCCAAGTTTTACAAACCCGGATTGATAATGAATACTTGTGTTAATAAATTAGCTCAACATTCTGGTGCTGTTGCCGGGGAGGCAATTATCAGCATAGTCAAATAGAATATAAACAAAAACCCAAAAAATTTGATAAAAAAAATAGTTAAGATACATTTTTCTTAGTTATGTTTCTTTATGCATAGGAATAGAAATCCTAAAAATAGATTCTCAAAACAAAACCCCAAAAAAATAAATAAAATAAAATTAAAAAATAACTACATAATCCATTTGCAAGACAAGATCTAAAAAATGATTTTAAAGAAATCATTTAGAGAAGGAGGGTATGCCACCACAAAACTATTCTCAAGTCCTTGTCCTCAATTTAGAATGCTCACTAGGGATGAATCTTTATGTCAAAGGATAGAAGAGCAACAAGATATCCATGAAGATGATCCACAGGAAGAGAATCTAGAACTTTCTTCTAGCGATCTTTGTGAGGAGGTGAATGAGTCATGGATCAAATGCAATAAAGATCAAACATTAGAGCCAGAAATTGAAGAATTTCTAGCATGTGCATCACAAGATCCCTTGTGCATACAAGATTTTGAACAAGTACCACAAGAAGAGTTTTGTACTATGACGATTAATGAGATCCAAGCAAACAAAGATTATCTTAAAACTTGGTTTCAACTAGTCATTAGGTCACAACACTACTCTATTTTTCAACATTCCTTTTTATCAAATCTTTATGATCAGATAAATTTTCATGTCCAAACACTCATTAAAGTATATTTTTCAAATTTGGATGTGAGTTTATTTATGATCTTGTTACGAAAATGGATGCATTGGAAATTCTCTTATACTTAAGAGAATGAATTATTTTTCTAAAATAGAATAAATAAACAAGTAGAATGAATTCACAATAAGAATTCCATAATAATTTTGTTTCAAACTATCATGAATATTTCTTGAAATCATTGTTCAATGTTCATTTGAAAGGACTACATGGCAAAATGTAGTAAGAACAATTCTATTTTGGGTAACCATATAAGATCATTTTTAAATCATGTTTTTTTTACATATCTGTTGAAATCTAGTTTTGGAATCCATTTTGAAATTTTCAATTTATATCACAAATAAAAATGTGATCAAAATCAAAATTAGGTCTCAAGTGAAATGTTGAGGACAAGGTTAGTACAACCTATATTTGAGGTGTCTAATGGAAATATTTTTACCAGAAATTCATAGGGAAGATAGCTCTTGGAATCTAGTTTCCAAATCAATTTGAATCACTTCAATTAGGTATCATATGAAAAATATATCCTTGAAATACCAACTAACTCTCAAAAAATCTGCATGGTGACAATTCTAGGTCTTCACTATTCATTGGCTTTTTTGACATACCAAACCATCTTCTTTTCAAACCCTGTTTATATGGAAGATAATACTCAAGTCTAGTTTAAGACACAATTTGAATCATCCCATTTGGAAGTAAATGAAAAAGTTATGCCACATTTAGTGTGCATGTCTTCAAAATGGCATAGTAAAACTCCACCTCCTAGGTCTGTTCATCACCAATTTTGTGATATCAAGCCTAAGAAATTTTAAAACCTGTTTCAAGTGGAAAGATAAAAATGAATCTACTCTAATCTCCAAGTGGAATCACATTGATCCGATCTTTATCGAAGAAGTTACACTTCAAATAGTGACTGTTGGTTTAGTTAAAAATTAACAAGTAGCTCTATCAAAATGCCACTCCTTATAATTTTTACCATATCATTTTAAACCATTTTGAAAATCTGTTTATACTGGAGGTAGCCATATGAATTCACTTCAATTTGGCTTTTGAATCATTCTAATTGGATATAAAACGAATATTTTGTAAACAAAATACCGCTAGGAGGTTTAGGCTGACCACCATTCCTCAAGGGGTAAACAAATGCATTTTCTTTGTAAATCATATTTGAACTTGTTTTCTAAGCAATGCTTGTAATGATTTACATATTTCTTGGAAGAAGAGAGACTATACACCTCTCTTCCTCCAACATTTAATATTGTATTGCAGGCAAGTGCTATGTTTTTGCAGGTCATAGGAAGAATGAAGGAGTGAACTCCATGGATGAAGTACATTTCAAAGTCAATTTTAAATTCATATTTAAGAATATGAATACAAATTTTCAAGTCAAAATGAAGTGAAAATTCACCTGATGTTGAGTTCATCCAATGAAACTCAAACTCTTGAAGCTTGCTCTTAGTTGCTGACGAACAACACCAATCACTCTACGACATGATTGAGATCGAGGCAAAAGACATGAAGTTAATAATCAGAAGAAGAAGTCAAATTCTGTACCATGTCAAGTCACATCAATTTCCAAAGTAGCCTTTCATAAGCCATATTGTTCATAATTTCATCCATCATCTATATTCTATGTTAAGCTCCGCGATCATGCATGTTGAAGTCCAGACTTATTATCTATCCATTTACTACTAAATCATGACTTCAATATAACCTATTTTTCGTAAGCTTTTCATACTTCCCTACTCCATTACACCCCACCTCCATCCAGAAAAGAAAAGAATAAAAAAATAGAAAAAGATAAAAAATAATAAAGGAGTTTGGTTGTGAAAATCTAGGAAACTGGCACAACACAAACTCGAATTCATATTGGAAAACCAACTTGTTTGGCCAATATGAATTCTCTATTTTTTTTTACCATTTCTTCAGTTTGATTTTCTAGAATTCATCTTCTAGAATAAGCAAGACTTGGGGATAAGTCTTAGAATAAGCAAGGGGTAAGATTCGTAATAAAACTATGCAAATAGTTTGAGCGATGGTTTGATAAGGGACCTGAATAAAGCACCCACATTCACATTTATCAGTTAGGGACCTGAATAAAGAATATGCATCCACATTCATCAGTGAGGGACCTGAACAAAGACAATATAAAAGGGACCTAAATATCAGATGCAGAAACTAGTGTCTACATTCCATCAAAGAATATTCTTGAAGAACTATCATCATGAGTAAAAAATGAACCAGCAAAGGACATCATCAGTTAGCATTGACATTAAACTATTATGGAAGTATAAGTACAGTAAGTGTAAAATTATCTTGGAACCTTTGATTTTTCAAAATTTTTCTAGAAGTTGTTAAAACTAATTTAACTTGATATGCACTCTATTACACTATCATTTTACATTCGATATTTATCCTACTCCATTATCTACATTTCACTACCTTCATTTCTATTCCTATTCATTATATTCATTTCCATATCCATTATCCTACCCATTTAACTATCATTCCATATGCCATATTTCATTTTATATTCCATGTACCATATCACATCAACCCTAATTTTCTTAAATATAAATGTAAAAAATGGAGGGCTCAAATATCAAATTCTTGTTGGATCTACAAAAGAAACAAAGGTTAGTGTCAAAAGGTTAGCATCATAAAAAATAAAATTTGAATATGACCATGTTAGGGTCATTTTAAAATTAAATTAAAAATAATGAGAAGCACATATTATGAAATGATACAAGTCATAAGAAATCGAAATAATGAATTTCGATGAGACATAACCAAAGCACATACTAAAAAAACAATGATGCAACGGAATGCCAAATCAAATGATGCAATGAAGTTAAGATTATATGATGAGGGATTCTTGGAGCTCTGCAACCCTAATGACCTTGCGGCCATAAGGTAGGTGGTGCAGAAAACTTTGAAAACAAGCAGACAGGCATGGAAAACAAAGTGGACAGGAGGCACAAAAATGACAGAGGAGATCAGGAGGGGAGAGATCTCCTCCTACAGAGATGCAACAACAGGCGAGGGAACAAGCAATAACAAACTGGAGGATGAGAAAAGGACACCGGGAGCAGTTCTTGGAGCAAGATGGCAGGCAGGGAGCAAAGGTAAATGCCTACCATGCGCAACAGAAAGACCGAGATTTGTTATCCCTATGAACAAAATCGAACATTAGCGAAGTTACATGAAAGACCATGCATTGATATGGAAGTTTATTGGTGTTTGGCCGTCTGAGAAAGACGTGACAAGATGGATCCAGCAGAAATGGCAGCCACGCAGCCACATCGAGTTGAAGCTAGGTGCACGCGGTTTATTTATGGTAATATTCTCTAACCTGTAAGACAAAGAGAAAGTATTTGAAAATGGTCCATATTTCCATAACAATACAGGTTTATTTATGAGGTATTGGGAGGAATACTACAACCTGGATAAAGAGAAATTCCTGGCAGCGCCCGTATGGGTCAGAATGTTTGGATTACCCATGGATTTTTGGGACCCAGAAATCCTGGAAAGAATAGGGGACACCCTAGGCAACTTTGTTAAAATAACGGAATCAACTAAGAAAGGAAGATATACCTCCTATGCAAGAAGCTGCGTATACATGAACATTGCGAACCCCATACCAGGGGCAGTAGAACTAGAATACCACGAAGAGGTATGCCAGCAGGCTCTGGATTACGAACACATACCTTTTAGATGCAGAAAATGCCACGAATATGGGCACCTCTACAAGGAATGCCCCTTAAATGCCGAGGAGGAAGAAAGAAAGACTAAGCAACAAAGGAAAAAAACAGAAGATAATGAAGGGTTTCAAGAGATCAAAATCAGGAAAAGACGTGCAAAGGAAACCCCTAAGGAAGGAATAAAAGAGCAACTAGCTAGAGCAAATGAGGTGAATAGGTTTGAAATCTTGCAGGTAGAAGAAGAAGACGAAGAAACCCAAGTCATGGAATATCAAGAGGAAAAAGAACATGAAGGCAGAATAAATCAAGACACAAACAACACCAAATAGAAAGCCCAAAGAGAAACATGGGAAAAGGGGAGAAAAGAAAAGGAGGATAAACAGGAAAATGAAGTAATGGAAATAGATATGAGTAAAGGTGAAGACCCAACAATAGAAGAAGAAATACTGAGGAAACTACTAGACAAGTGGAAGAATCTGGATGAGAGGTTTATCCCAGAAGAGGATAAAAAATTATACAAGAAATCTTCCAAAAATATAAAGAAAAACAGGAGCAAGGAACCACATGCATGAATGAGCAGTTAGGAATGCAACTTGACAACAGCCAAGAACAACAAAGTAAAGGAAGAGGAGGGAAAAAACGAGGAAGAAAGAATCTCCAGGTGTCAATACAGGTAATGGGAAAAATGTTAGTTAATACCGGAAGAGTAGTACCACTCTCAACGGTCTTCCACCAAACCACCCCACCTTCTCAATGATAATTACATCATGGAATCTCAGGGGGCTTAATAGCAAGGGTAAGAAAAGGTACCTGGCAGAAAGGATTAAAAAAGAAAAACCCCAAATCATGATGCTTCAAGAAACAAAATAACAGGGGAAAAAATGGAGGAGATTCTTAAAAAAATCAAGCCCACCTATGAAAGCATGACGCTGGATGCAAAAGGGAGTGCAGGGGGTATTGAAATCTTGTGGAACCCTACAGAAGTCATTGTAGACAATTGGATAGGAATGAAGAGGATCCTCTTAGGGAGATTCATAATGATAGGACAAAGAGAGTGGTTCTTAGTATTGGCGGTTTATGGGCCTCATATACCAGTGGAAAGAGAGGCCTTCCTAACACAGTTGCAATGGTTGGGAAACCTGCACATAGAAAAACTGTGCATGATAGCGAGAGATTTTAATCTGATCACCTCTACTGAGGAAAAGAAGGTCATACTGCAATGGGATGATGCAGACATGGAAAGATTCAGAGAATCCCAGGTAGCCCTAAAAATGATTGATATAAACACCATTAATGGAAAATATACCTGGAATAACAAAAGAGGAGGCAGCAGGTAGATAGCCTCCATACTGGATAGGTTCCTAGTAACAAAACACTTTCTTGGGAAAGACATATTCTATGAAGCAACTATCCCACCATGCCAAGGATCAACCCACTGGCCAATAAAAATTGAAATTGCCATGAATAATCAAAACCAGCACAAACCATTCAGGTTTGAAGCCTTTTGGCTGCGAGACCCAACCCTCATAGAAAATGGAAAACTGGTGGCAGAACAGTGAAGAGGAAATAAAAGGAAAAAACAAGATGCACAAACTCCAATTAAGATGAAAGCAGTTAGAAGGAAAAATCAAGTATTGGAACAAAGAAGAATTTTGCAACATTCAACATGACCAAGAAAAGCTCCAAACAGAAATGAAAAGGATACAACAGAAAATAATAGAAGAAGGGAGAACAAAGGAGCTAGCGCAGGAAGAAGGAGTGGTGCTAACTAGATTGGAGGAAAGAAGAAAACAGGAGGAAATTCTAAGGAGGCAAAAGTCAAGAGTACAATGGCTGAAAGAGGGGGAAAGGAATACAAAATTTTTCCACAGAGCCATGCAGCAACACAGGCAGCAAAATAGAATTTTCTCCCTAAAAAATACCCAAGGCAACAGGGTAACTTAGAAAGAGGAAATGGAAAATTTACTGATACAGCACTTCAAAGGCATATTGACGGAGACGCAAAGCAATAGAGAAGAGGAGATAGAAAAAATAAGCCAATACATTCCTAAAAAGGTAAACAGGGAGCAAAACATGGCCCTCCTAAGGGTAATCACTGAGAAAGAGGTAGAGGATACAGTGAAGACAATGGCCAAGAACAAAGCCCCAGGCCCGGATGGATTTACAGCAAAGTTATTCCAAGCAACATGGAGCTTTATGAAACAAGAAATTGTAAACGCAGTGGAAGAATCACGATGTAATAAAAGAATGCATCCAACATGGAATGCAACTTTTCTAGCATTAATAACAAAGGTAGAAAAGGCTGATGAACCTCATGGCTTTAGACCAATAACCCTATGCAATGTAATCTATAAAATTCTAGCCACCATAATGGTAAAAAGGTTACAACCAATACTTCCAGAATTGATAACAAAAGAACAAACATGGTTTGTGAAAGGAAGACAGATAGTGGATGGGACCATAGTCACTCAAGAAGCGATACATTCATTAAAGAAGTTGAGAAATAAAGGAATGATGATCAAACTTGAATTAGCAAAAGCCTACCACAAACTCAGTTGGGAATACCTCCAAAGAATCCTAAAAGCATATGGGTTTGATGACAGATGGACACCATGGATAATGTCAGTGATATCCACTCCAAGCATGTCCATACTGCCGAATGGCACACCAACAGAAACCTTCAAGCCATCCCGCGGACTCAGACAGGGACACCCACTGTCACCGTTCTTGTTTATAATAGCAGCAAATGGTTTAGGAAAATTAATAAAAGCAAGAGTAAGTAGTGGGAACTTAAAGGTCTTAGATTATGGGGGGAAGAATTAACCATTACACATCAACAATTTGTAGATGATGTAATGATGTATAGTCAAGCAAATCTTAAGGAAGCAAAGAAACTAGTGGAAATCCTTGCAGAATTCACAAACGCATCAGGAACAAAAGTAAATAAGGATAAAATAGAAATAATTTTCTTTAACACCCCAATGGTGGCTCAAGCATTCTTAGCCAGAACAATGGGGTTCAAAATTGGAAAGCTCCCAACTAAATACCTGGGAGTACAGATGAGTGACAAGCAGAATAGAATAGTGAATTGGAAAGGCTTGATAGGGAAAATTCAAAAAAGAATGGACAATTGGATGTTTATAACGCTAAATATACCAAGTCGACTCATCCCCCTAAAGTCAGTACTCCAAGCTATGCCAATTTATCAAATGGCTAGTCAAGCGATTCCTAAAACCATATGTCAGAAAATGGTGGAAATTTTCAAAAAATTTCTATGGCAAGGTACAAGCAAAACAAAAAAGTGGGCTTTTCTCTCATGGACATGGCTAAGCAAATCTGTCACAGAAGGGGGCTTAGGCCTGAGAGATCCCTACATATTAAACCAAGTCATGGGTGCAAAATTATGGTGGAGGTGGATTCAAGGAGGGGAAGATTGATGGAAATCGTTATGGGAAAAGAAATACGAGATGGCAAGGTCACCTGAAGGAAAACTCCGAAACCAAGAAGAAAAGAAAGGTTCAGCCATATGGAACCTTGCAAGTCTTAACATGGATCTGATAAGAGAACACAGTTTTTGGGAAATTAGAGAGGGGGACAAAGCAAACTTTTGGCGGGAGGCATGGAAACAGCGAGGAACCCTTAATTAGGAACCTTAGCTCCAAGACATCCAATAGTGCACCACCCAAATGGCGAAAGATGCAGTTAGAAATTACTGGTTACCAGAACCGGACGGTTACTAGAGAAAATGGAAAATGAAGAGCGACTGGCCCAAAGCACCAGAAACAGAACAATGGGGAAATTACCAAAATGAAATGGAAACAAGGAAAATTGCAATCAAAGAAGGACCAGATATAATAAGATGGGGTAAATGCATAAAAGGCATGTTTAATATCTCAGAAGGATATCATATAAAGGCAGGAAGAACCGAAAACCTAGATATTAAAAAATGGGATAGAATATGGCAGTTAAAAACTTGGCCAAAAGTGGCGTTTTTTACCTAGACAGTGCTGCACGGGCACGCCTTAACCTGCGACCAACTGAGAAGGAAGGGGATGTATGGACCTTCACACTGTGCCCTGTGCCAAAACCAAGAAGAAACCATGGAGCACGTTGCAAATTCCTGTAGCGTCAGCAACAACCTGTGGAAAAATCACCATCAACTCTTTGAGATCACTGACAGGAACATAGGTAGCATAAGAACAACAATAGAGAAATGGACCGTACTGCAACACAATATTGAACTGCATTTGGAATCTATCCATCGGTTTCCTCCTATGGAACCTATGGAAGGCAAGAAACCTGGTGATATTCAGAGAAGATGGAAAAGCCAAAGAGGAAATATGGAGTCAAACCATGAAAAACATAAGAGAAACAGTAATCCTCGAAAATTGGAATGAGGAAGACTGGAAGACGGAGGCAACAGAGACCGCATTATGAACCGCTTGCAAATCAAAGTAAAAAACACAAACAAGACAGGGAACGAACATAAGGCAGGCAATGCAAGAGGTGAAGAAAGCTATAGGAACCCGCCACAGGGTTTCACTAAGCTTAACTTTGATGGCGTGGCAAAAGGCAACCCAGGGGACGTTGGAATAGGAGGGATTTTCAGAGACGACGAAGGGTCTATGCAATGAACTGTGGAATCACCACCAACAATGAGGCATAATTCCACGCGTTAAATAGGGGATTAGAAATAGCGGTCAGGGAAGGATACCAAATCTTGCAGATTGAAGGCAACTCGATGCTAGTGGTAGAAATAATTAAACAACTCCAGTAGGGTGAACCAGCCGAAAAACTAAGTAAAAGTTGGCGGACGAAATGGGTAACAACCGAAATAAGCCAGCAGTTAAGGAAGGTCGCATACACCATACTGTCCCATGTGAAGCGGAAAGGAAACGCTCCGGCAGACCTCCTTACGAACTAGGGATGCCAGAACAAAGAGCAATAGTTGGACGTGAGTGCGGAAGAGCTTCATCAGAAAGAGGAAATGAGACAACTGATTCAGGCAACAGAAGAAGACAGGCACCAAAGCGAGCATCTAGAGAATTCGCTCGGAGTTGACGGTAGTGACGAAGGACAAGGGTAGATGCAAGTGGGACAGAACATGTCAGACATGGAATAACAAAGGACAAACACAAGGATGGAGCTGAGTCAGATGACGGAGGGGGGCAGAGGAAGGACAGACTCGGAGAGGTTGGGGGCAGAGATGGAAAGGAATGGAAGAAGAGAGGGCAGGACAACAAGTCCGAGGACGCGCAACAAACAAGTGCCAAGTGGCAGAGCAGAGTCAGCAAATGGATGGAAAGAGCACTTGGGAGAGGAAAGTAATAAATGAAGGACAACGGACAGGACAGGTGGGTAGCATTCTAAGGTAGGTGGGAAGGGAGGTGTGCCAAGGAAGGAGGGAAGGGAGGACATTTGGCGGTAAAATTACGAAGGGAAAATGACAAAGGGATAAAGCCTAAGGAAAAGGAAAAAACATGCACTTTGCATGCGGACGAGCAAGGAGAAAGGTGGCGAGATAAAAAAAACAGACAACGAGTGAGAGCCGAAGGAGACAGAGAAACGAAGGAAGGTAAAAGGGTATGTGAAACTTCCTCCCCGATCCTATGAAGAAATAACCAGTTTGAAATATAGAGTAGGTATGAACAATGTTATGCAGTTCTGGGTTGAGAATAGAAATTACGATAGAAATTGTAGAGATAAGAAAGAATTTCACAGTGAAGAATCCCTGGGCGCCAAGGCTGGAAAGAAGGATAAAAGTAAGGGTAAGGCGAGGGAGAGATAGGGCTTGCAGGGCCCAAATTTGTAGGACCCCCACAGCAGAATTGACGTCCAGGCAAATAACAGTCCAAGAAGTTTGCATGTCATGTTGAACAACGACAGAGGGGATGGGAAAACCCAAAAACCAGGGAGGAATGAGTGGCACCTCATGGTGAGGGGTTAAACCGTAATCATCCATGATATGGCTAACAGTACTGAGAAAGCCAAAACTGGGAAAGGGGCATGAGTGAGGCGCGACCTCTTGAGAAAGATTGAGCACTCGACTCAGGAAAAGAATTTTAGCATGCATAGCGCAAGTCGGGGTAAACAAGGGTACCCAAAAATCAAAAGAACCAAAGAGGCCATAATATTGCCTAAATGGGAAGGAAACCAGAGGGCGAAACCTTAGAGGGAAGGAAATTGCAGGAGTGAAACCAAGAAGGGGGGGGGAGAAATACCCTGGATAAAAATGCAAACATAATTGATAACACTAACATCTGTGCTCATTCTGTGATAGGTCTAGCCCTAGGAAAGGGCGCAAATGTAAACTAGAATGAACAACTATAGGCAAAGAGAGCTAAGGAGTAGACAAAAAGAAGAATGGCTCCCAGGCGTAACAAGAGGATAGTTAAAAAAGAAGAAGGCACCAGCAGCGCATGGAAGAAAAGGGGCAGGCAGTCGGGTGGAGAGAAAATGAAGAAAATCATCGAATCCTACATGGAGGGCAACCCAAAGGACGTTAGAGAACAAATCTGGAGCTGGGAGAGAGATTTGAGAAATAACCTCAGGTGCAGAGGCTTACCCATGGATGAATGTGAAGGAATGCTGCAGGATCCGGGAAATTCAAACGACAGGCAATTGCTTTTCAAAAAGACTCTGCAACAATATTGGATCATGAAACACGTCGTAGCTCGAGCCATGACTCTTCATCAGGAACACACGGAAGGGGAAGTTCTGGATAAGCAGGAAAGGAGTAAGGAGCTAGACCTTGTCCGGGCGGAAATTCTAAAAGACCTTGCGACAATACAGATCCAAACCTACATGAATAATCTTGCATTGGGCCGGATTGAGTAGAATCTGTCAGAGATAAAGTGGAAACTGTCACAGGGACACGAGCTTCCAGGCCCCGGGGTGAAGGCGCCAAGTTCCAGTGTGAAGGCTTCAGTACAGATAGCATCCTCTGATGAGGATTAGTCTATTTTGTCTTTTTTGTCTTTGAATGTTTTTAAAATGCAGAAAATAAGCAATCTTGTTATGTTCTGTAAAGACAATAGGGATAAGATCTCGAGAAGTAGGTGGTTTTTGATGAACTTATTCAAATTTTGGAGTGGGTATAATGCTGACCAGTGGTCACTTGGTTTCCTTCAGGCAGGTTACTAGCCGGGGGACATGTTTGTAAAATTTTCTCAAAAGGTAAATACAAAGAGCTCTACAATGTTTACAAAAAAAAATGATGCAATGAAATGCAAAGGTATGAAATGTATGCAGTGGTGGGCATAATGCATTTCGAATGGATATGAAGGTAAGTTATAAAGCATTTCGTTGGGCACGAGGCTATGCAATCAGACCATGATGCATTTCAATGGGCACAAGATGGAGCATAATATGTTCTGGTGGGCATGCAAAGGTATGGCAGTATGGGTATATGGTGACATAAGTAGAACATCGTATATGGTTACGGTGATGAGACAAGCTTGAACACCGTGGAGGAAAATGAAAATGAAAGAGGAGAAAGGACTGTGTACACAAGAACCTGAACTGAGGAAGTGACATAGAATATATAAGCAAGCTGAAGGCACTGGTTCAAAGAGATAGGAGAGCGTAATTATCTCAACGTTAACAATGCTCCCCCGGACTGCATAAATCCCATGAAAGAAGGTAAGAGATCGCCTCGAACTGTTAACAGATTTCAAGGAAAAGAACTCGTGTTAAGCATTGCATTGTGTCATGTTAAAAAGGAGCTAAAACTTCAGTGAAACAACCTGAGCGATTGCCACCAATAAACACGTAATTGCCATTGATTTAATGAACGAATCCTTGCAAATATCGAAGGAATTTTTTTTATTAAATTGGTGCTGTCTAAACATAGGAACTCAAAGATATCTCGGAGATATTACAAAAGCACTTCCAGATAAGGAAATCTTGCAAATTCCTCATGCGTAGTTATGGTCCCGTGGTTGTTATTTAAAATTTTGATTTTAAGAACATAATTTTTTTTCTTATGCATGAGCACTATGGAGCGCACCTCGTCATCATTTTCTCAGGGTAGTTTTTAATTTCTCGGTCACTATCTTTATGCATGAGCGACACAACTTCAAGTATTCAGCGACATCTGTTGAGAGAGGTATCGCATGCGAGACACGTGTCAATCTAAGGCATTTCTCTCCCTGGTTACATAGAGACTCTGCTTCTCCTTCCTTTCAAGTTTCAACACAAATTATCACATCACTATCAATCAACACAACAAATTACCATTAAAGAGGTCGATCAATCTCTAATCTCTACTTTCTTATTCTCAGGGATGGCAGAGCAGTGCCAGCGATATGGTCAGGAGAAGGCTACACAAGATGTTATTCAGATGATATTTGGTGCCATCTGCGTTTGTAAATCTCTAGTACGATGCATGGCTGTCTCCTGGGCCTTTTTCAGACATGCAACATGCATATCTTCTTTGTCTATTGATTGTCCTGATAATTATTCTAGCTATGAAGGGAAATTGAAAAAGAAATACTCAATGGTGAAAGAGTTTCAAGAGTGACAAACACTTGTTGTGAGGGTGGGACGACCCAAGGATGAGCTAGCTTCATGGGCCCGCTGCATGCGTTATGCAGAGATTGGTGGTTATGTGGAGAAATTCCTGTTTATGGCTGCTAAATCTGGAGAATTCTGAGAATTGGACAATGCTCTTACTTGTTTAGAGTATGGGTCAGATTTTGATAGGGCAGTGCCAGATGGAACAGAAGGGGAGAGTGAGGATCAACAGGGTGAAACGTCCAATGCTTCAATATCTACCCAGGGAAACTACAATGGAACATAAAATATTGATTCTTGTGGTTGCAGTGAAAGTAGACTAGGTAGAGAATCTCAACAGGCTTCAATGAATCCTGGACTTATATGGAGCCTCTTCTTACAAAACAGACTTCGCTTTCAAGGTTGTCCAAGAATCAGACGCCTGTTAGATTTTAGCCTCAGACAAGTAATTGCACCTAGCAATGATGTCATGAGACGTATGCTTCCAGTTATTCACTTTGCGATACTCCAGGGATTGAATGAGTTTAGGGATGTTATTCCTTCTTTCATGGTTAATTTTCCAAAATTAAACAGGTTTTTGCTGGTTGATTTGTTAGAGAGTGTTACGATCCACTTAAGACAACATCATCTAGATGAGATACGTTCTTTATATCTGCAGGACATGACAGATTGGGAATGTGACAATTGTGAGAGAGAATATGCTGTCAGTGAAAATAATATCAATTGTGAAATGCCATCTGGTAAATTTTCAAAACAAACCACGAGACTGCACAGACACAGTCCCTGAAGTCAGCCTCTCCAGAGAATGGTTTCATGTCTTCTTTAGATAACAAGGAACTGTGCAAGTCAGTTATAAATGAAGGCATCTTGAGTAGGGAAATTGGTTCCACCCCAAAGAATGAGTTAGATTGTGGGATAAATCCATTAAATTTGCATGCAAGTGAAAGACATAATATATCTGAAGATCTTGATCTAGGGGAAAAATATCTGTTGAAGCTAATGAGGAGAAGAGGCTCAGAAAGGGAAAAGCTTGCTTGAAGAACTTCCAAAAATTACTGATCACGGGACTGGAAACATAGAATCCTTTTATGCCAAGTCTGAGCATGCAAATATTAGTAACTCAGGGAAGACCAAGGAAGGTTATCATATTCATGTAGAGAAGGATTGATATCTAACAAAGCATTTGACATTACACTAAAACTTGGAATTAGATTAATATAATAAAATCAAATTGGAGTAGTGATCCATTCTCAATATTCTTTAGAGAACGGAGCATTGAAATTAAAGAACGGAGATTTTGAAATTAATCTGGGTAGGCATCTCATAGAAAGGGAGTTTATACCGATTGCTCTGTTACGGCCATACCAGGAGACGACAGATGCTTGTTTCGGGCTATTGCTCATGGTGCTTGTTTATTTTTCATAAAATTTACACAAATTCTCCATGCCATAGTTGATCAAAAGAAAATAATTAACAAAACTAGTCATGCATGCATGGGCCCATAGGCCTCAAGGGTTCAACTAAAGCTCTGATACCAAATGAAATGACCCAGCTAAAACAGTGAAATGACCCAACTACAACTATATATATATCAGGCACATTTTTTTTTTTTTTTTTTTTTTTACACAACAATTACAATCGGAAAACAAACACATTGAGATTTCAATTCAATCAACACACACATCGCTGATGCTCATTCTAGGAACATAACGCCACATTTATATACTTTTAATCTAAGGTAAAGTAATAACAAAATACACTTGTACCGTACACCGGAGAGGCGAGACTCCGCTTGCTCTGTTGTCGTTGGTATTTCCTCGTTGCGAGTCACTTCTGCGAGTGTATGATGACACGCTTGATCCGAATCAAGACCCACCGGTTTACCTCCCAGCCTACTCCTTAGGTACTCTTCTTCCCCGCGGACCCCCGAGCTGCAATGGGGTTGTACAATGGAGGAAGAATCTAGCTGGCAGAGGAGAGCAACCTTAGCTCAAGAGTCCCCTCTCTAAAACCCTCTACATCACCAAACTCACTATAGCTTCGTAGTCACTACTTTCACAACATATCATCCATCCAACAATAGGGTTCCAAATCTACCATGGCCTGCCCCTTCTTTTATAAGATTTCTCATAGATGACACTTGGCATGTCATGCATAATTATAATTTTTTTTCTTTTTAATAGCTTGATTATTCATCCAACCATGTGTCATTCTCTCATCAAGGGTCACCCAAAATTATCTACTTATCTTTTTAATTAAAACTAATATTTTCCTCACCTCACAAGATTCCTATTTCTACTCCTAGATGTCTCTTTATTCCCCCCTTTTATTTCTTAAATTGAGTTTATTACTTGGAGTCAATTAATGAGT
>APFE030102546.1:0-17573 GCA_000404065.3 Pinus taeda | reverse complement strand
TATATAAGAAACAAAAAACAAAAAATTACGTTATAATTCTGTCTATCTCGTACTTTGCTCTATGCTCATATGCTTATTTTCAGACTTTAGCTTTGGGCTCATTATCTATAGATGGAGTATTGATTATGCTTATTATTAAGTTTGTAGACTTGACATTACTGGAGGTTTATAATGATGATAATAATTCACAGAATACATTAAAGGTGAATGGATTGGTTTTTAATACATATGATATGCAAGGTGATCCCTTCGTCTTTGCTCATGTGTTGATTTGTTGTCTTTTGTACTTGGAGACACATGGAAAAGAGCTATAGCAGGACATTGTATGCCCTGACTAGCTAGTTCAGGTTGCTCATGCCATCTATTTGGTATTGTAGTCGTTGATCTAGTTCTCCCGACCTGACGACAGAGACGCCTTAGGGTTTCATTCCCTAACTAACTCCTCGCTATCGGCATCTGTGTGGCTCATTGTTACCACTATTTTTGGTGTTTTTGCTACTCTGCGAGAGTTTGTTGCTCCACAAGGGTTTGTTGCTTCGAGAGCGTATGCACTATTCAGGATTTCATTTTGTTTGCGGTATCTTCTGAGAGAGATGATGGCGATGGCATCAGTTAAAATGGAACTAGGTAAACCCACTGGGTTGATGATCTGTTGACTTGTTGACTTGTACCATTAGAATGTTATAGAGCTAGGTTTCAGTCTGGTGTAGCGTTTAACGCTTTGCCTTCGTTGTACAAAAATGTCCCATGGCACCTTCAACACTGTAGGTGATAACTGGTTCCAGGACTTAGTTGCAAAAGGTAAGTTTTTAAAAGTTTTCTGTTTCTCAGCTTGAATGATTTTATTCCTTGTTTCGATTTATTTCACTTATGGCGGTTCGCTGACTGGCAAATAGGATAGCTGCCTCATGCAGAAACCTTCCACTCTCAGGTAAGAACTCCCCATTTTTTCATTTTTTTTTTAGGTTTTACGATATTCTCCACAACGATTTACTCACTTAATTTCTCAGATCTCATGTCAGGTATACACACATTACTTTTCGGTTATTTGTTTTGGTAATGGCCACTACCCTTCAGAGCTTAAGCACTTACGGCGACACTATCGACTCTTCCAGGTTGGATTCTTTACTTCTGGCATGAATTGAGTTATGAGAACTGCCACTCGTATGGTCGAGAGCAAAGACTTAGTCTCTTGTTGAACTTCTAGCTGACCAAAACGACTTGAGTTTATGGCTCCATTTTGAATTTGTAATTAATTAGTTAAGTGTAGATGTTTAAAGGAATATTGTGTAAGGTAAGGCATTTTGTAGTTGGGAAAAACTCTCATTCTAAAGTCGATGGGGGTTTTATGGGTTTTTCTTTCTACTGAAAGGTTATAGTTTTTTTTTTGCTATGTGACCACTTAAGTGAACTAGTTTATGTCCACTGATGCAGAATGTTTAATTTATTGTCTTAACATCTACAAAACTTATTTCATCTGTTTTATATGTTTGGGAAGCAATGAGATTATCTTATTCTAGTTCTTGGTTGCATTTTGGGCCGAGAAGACGCTTCTTTTATTTATGCAAGTATTTAATGTGCTTAATTGACCATTTCCAAAGGAATTCGATCAGAACTTAGTTTAAGCTAATTATAATTGCTTGAACAAATACTCTGCTATAATTTCATGGTTGTTGTAGTCAAATTATGGAGTCCCGAACCTACGTCCAAACAATTATATAAATATTTTCCTTACATTCTTATCATTCTTAACAGAGTCTATAAGGTTGCAGAGGTCATTCTACAGATTCTCTCATAAAGTGCATTTCACTTTACTTACTTCTATATCTCAAAAGTTTTCCTTTGAAAATCATGAATAGGGAACCATAATAATTGAATGAGCACTCTCTTTCACTTTTGCTATATCATTTGATAATTCCATAGTTATTAGCATAAACTCTCTAAGATTTGATATAAGAGAAAAGGTGCTTCTATATCATGTAATCATACTTTTTCTCAAGATATTAACCTTCGAAATATAGTTTGCTAATTAAGAACTCATTCTAATGACAGTTCAAGCATAAAAATTTTTACTCTATCAGAATCTTAATAGTCTAGAATTAATTCTAGGAAGAAACTATAATACTTATATGTTCCACCTCCAATTTCCAATAAATCTAGAAAGTCTCTCCTTCTAGCCACTAACCTCGCAATTACGTCTCGGCTCTCCCCAAGCACTTTCTCTACTGGAATAATCTTCACAGTTTAGAATTGAATTAATTCTAGGAAGAAACTATAATACTTATCTGTTCCACCTACAATTTCCAATAAATCTAGAAAGTCCCTCCTTCCAGACACGAACCTCGCCATTACTTCTAGGCTCTCCCCAAGCACCTTCTCTGCTGGAATAATTTCCAATTACATATTGCCAATTACAGTACGTGCCTCAGGACTTCATTTTCGAGCCTCAAGTGTTGCACTTAATTTGATTGTTAATGAGCAACTTCCCACTACTCACTTAATTGGACTGTTAATGAACAACTTCCCACTAGTCACTTTTATCGAGCTCTACTATAGATCTCTTCCTTCATCTTTTACCCCTATATTTCCCTTCCCAAGATAGAGGCATAACTGTTTCTTATAATTGTAGTAAACAATTTCTTTTAATTAGTCATGTCTCAACTCCTAATCACTCACAATTAGGTAACACTTTGTTATGTGAATTTCCATCTTTAGTAATAACATAACATAAAACAAATGCAGTAAATCATAAGACTAAATTAAATAACCACAGTAAATCCTTCCAAGGAGCTAGTGGTGTTACAATAATTATTTGATTTTTATTTATCCTTTTTACATTAAGGAAAATTTTAGGGGCTAATATTATCACGTAAATTAATTGTAAATGATTTTTCCAAAACAAAAATTTTACTCATTTTCATTTTTTCTAAAATGATTCACCAAAAAAAATATACTGTAAAATTATTTTATCTTAAAAATCACCAAAAATTTATAAATATTATATAAAACCATTAAAAAAATTAAATATATTTACAAATATCACCTAAACATTTTATAATTTACCTATTAAAAATTAATGAAATTACTCCAAATTTCTAAATTTTAAAATAATTTTTTTTTTTTCTAAATTTTCTATTAGATTTATCTTTTGTTGACACGAGCCCTTCATTTTCTAACAATATGGAAAACGCATTTCTTTCTCTTTCTTAAGAGATTCCATACATCGCATCCATCTTTCATTACTTAAGAGTTTCCGTACATTTACCTTTTATTTATGCATTACATCCATTTAGCCTTTTTCTAATTCGTACATCGCAGTCATCTCTTACTACTGGGATTCGTACATCGCAGTCATCTCTGACTACTGGGAATGTCAAGAAACCCCCTCTCTTACTCGAAGATATTCTCTAAACACAGTTAAGATATTTTCACTTTCTGAAGGGAGACGATACTCTAAATATAAATACTTTGACGCTGAAAATTTTGAGTTTAAGAAACAAAGAATTTAACTAGCAATTTTTTTAAAAAATATAAAAAGAGGTCGATAGGATTATTAAATTGGAATTGTTGAATTTTGTTAGAAGAGTTCATTCGTTTTTGGAAAATCTTGTTTTCTTGGATTGGATCATTGTACAATTACTTTTATTTAGATGTTTTGTTTATATCTATATTACAAGGAACACATTGAATGTCTTATTTCATTTTAGAGTAAGTTAACTACTCAAAATCAAGAGGTTAATTTAATTACTCAAAATCAATAAACCTCTATAGATGGCCAAGCATATACTAAGCTTGCTAGTGACCAAGGCAATAACCATGATTATCCCCTACCAATATATTTCATGGAAAACCATAATTGTATATTGCATTTAGAAAGTGAAAACATAATATTAAAAAACATGTTGATATATTGCTATTAGAAAGTTAATTCCATTAGAAACCATGATATTATTATTATATTTTATAAAGAATAAATACATATATAGAATGATACTACATTGAAAACCATAATTGTATATTGCGATTAGAAAGTCAAAATATAATATTCGAAACCATGGTAAATATGACATTACAAACCTTAAATGTCAAAGGAAAAACTTAGAAGTTGGAAATTAAATTACCAACCATACTTGATTTGCGTTAGAATTCCATAGAAAATTCATATTTATTTATTTTTAAAATAAATATAATATGTAACATTCATAATATATTTTTTTATAAAGTTATATTCTATATCTATGGGTGACCTAACACTTCAAAGTAGGTAAGTTATATTTGTGAAAGATTAACTTGACATTTTAATAATATTCTTGATATTCCATTTCTAGGAGTTACCTAACACTTCAAAGTAGGTTCTATTTGTGGAAAGTTCACTAGGCAAGAAAGTAGCTTCTATTTGTGGAAAGTTCACTAGGCATTTCCCTCTAATAGAAAAAATATGATAGTCATTCCCTTCACACTCTATATACCTAAGTCCAGATCACTATTTTTTTTTTTAAATTGCCACAAGATTTTCTAAAATTACTCATTACTTTTCTCCACATGTTTAAAAAGTACTTAGATTCATCGATAAAGATGTCATTACTTTTATAAAACTTACTACAACCTTTTTAAAAAGTACCCGTAATTTTAAACGAATTACGTGTTAAATCTTGTATATATAAAATGAGTTTCTAGGAAACTCTTATTTCCACCTCTATTGTAAAGTTAATGCGCCCTGACATGCGGGGCGATAGCCAAATATAAAGTGCAGCGTTTTTTTTCTCTGGTCATCACCGCTAGCGTTATATCTAGCTATAGCCCCCGCATGTCAAGGCACATTAACTTTGTAATAGAGGTGGGAATAGGAGTTTCCTAGTTTCTACCATATAAAATGTGCTTTCATCAAAACCGAAATTGAGCTTTTGGATTTGCATAGTGCGTTTACATGTTTTCAATTGAAATTGAGCCTTAGGATTTGCATAATGCGTTCACATGTTTTCAATGGTTGTTACGGTAATTCAGCATTGGAATGTGGAAAACGCTTTAACATGAGTGTAATGTCTTTACAAATTTGATTAAATTTAAATCCCAAAATTGACTGCAGTACAAAATGGCCAATGTCAAACATTTAAAGCGCGTAAATTTCAATAATAACACAAACATGTGATCACATGTGATCCCTTTCTGGTTGAAATGGTTTTGATTGGGTTGGCTTGATTGCTTATAGTTACCAATCTTTCTTGTCCCAAGAGGCAACCACAATCATATGCAAGAAAACAAGCAAAGATGCCGTTACAACTTCACCACTCTTTGAGTCAACTAGTAGATGACATCTTTGCAAGCAAAACATAATATCTTATTATTCCACCATTTATGGGTACAGCAAAGCAAAAATCATCATTCCTTCCACTTGCTTATAACTAAACGGTAAACGGTAACTTGCACAGGTAACAGTCAGGGTTTTGTCACTAGATCGAAAACTAAATGGTGAATTCATCTCGTCGCGAGATCGAATCATCATTGGCACCAGTCCATCATTTTCCAATTCAATTCAATTCAATACGTTAACAACTGGAAAGAACGAAAAACACACAGATGAACCTAGAGGCTAGCCTTTGTTCTGACTGTGATTAACCATATTGCGGTGCTTACGAAGAAGAAAATTTAAAGTCCCTTTTGTTACTCTCTCGGATTCTATAGACAACAACAAGAAAGATGCGACAGCGACAAGAATGCATGAATGATGCAGAATTATGGACATCATTCTTTCAAACAAATGAACAGAAATCTAAGAATTAATAGGAGAGAAGGTTATAAGATCTACACACGATCGATTCCCCTCGACTGTACTTTAATTTGATATGATTCAAAGACTCGAAAAAGATCGATAAAGAAGGAATTGTTGCCCTCGGAAAATTGTCATGTTGTTCTTGTTTGTATTTTGTTCAGTGCGCAACGGCCATATGTGCTGAGTAGCTGATAGTCCTCTGGTTAGGAGTAGCAAGCATGGCCGTGTGATCCATGAAGTCTTTAAGCGCTACGACGCTCTGCACCACTGCCTTTAAATCCTCGGCCCTGGCGAATCCAATGCTGCCCTGTCGCCTAACTGCATAAACATAAAAGGTAAGTCTTCAACGCCATCGGAAACCTGGAGCATCTGCCAATGGATGCCCAGAACTTTATAATGGAAAGCTCCTTGACCAGTGCTTTATAATAAAAACAGCCAGGCTGATGTATACATGAAAAAGCAGTAAAAATCTCTGATTTAAAAGAATGGGAAAAAGTAGTAAAAATATCTTGTCATGTCATGAAAGCAACTCAACTGATATTTGGAAAAAGCAGTCACACTTCAAATCAATGGTTAAAAGTGTCTCCCTTGATCGAAGGGAGCAGGGTAAAAGTGTTGACGATTGTTGATGCATAAGAAGGCCTATCGGCCTAATTTTTATTTATTTATTTTTTTTATTTTTTTTATTATGGAAGTGGAAAAACCTATCAAACTCAGACAGTCAAACCAATAGTGAGGATAGCCATCTCTGGCTACAATCCACAATTGTTGGTAGACACATCACTGTTATGAAGGAAAACCACGCCACCTGGAATAACCCCTTAGGTGGTCCCCAAGGGAGAAGGCTCTCACTCTTGCCAGATGTCTTTGGGTCTTGGGCCATGAACCTGTTTCCTTACGTCCAAGAGGAAGACGAGCTCTTAGCCAAGCAGAAGCAGTTTTATGGCATACTCCAGGCCACAAATATTGTTGGGGTTAAAGGGGATCGAACCCGTGACCTCCCACGGGAAAACAAGCGCATTACCAACTGGCCCAATTATTGAGTTAATGTGTAAGTTTGCTAGTTTATTTTTTTTATAAAATAATTATTTTAAATAGAAAAATAATGTTTATTATAATAATATAAAAAATAATACATTATAAAATTAGAAATAAAAAAGATGTATTGTTTAAATTTTATAATAATTAAAAAAAATTATTTAAAAAAAATTGAAATAAAAAAAATTTAACATTTAAAAAAAATTTGATATTCTCAGCTATATTAGATCCATACTATTAAAAATCAATTTATGTTAATGATAAAAAATTAATGTAAATTAATTGTTACAACAAAATAGAAATGGATTGCACATATTTCTTTTTCCTATATTTGAAATTTTAAATAAAATACTCAATTGCTCTTCCAAAGAATGTCAGGGCGAAGCCGATCATGAGACATTAAGAAAAATTAAAAAAATAAAATAAAAAATCTTTATAAATTATTAAACGATACCAGTTAATTTTATTAAAAAAAATATATATATATATATATATAATATATATATATATAATATATGATATATGTATTTATTTATTTAAAAATCAATATATTTGTCTATGACCAAGAAGGGCTACATCAATTCCAATAACAACAATTCGAAACCATAACTATAGGTAAAAGGTTAAAAACAATTACAACCCTTAATAATTTGAAAAAGAGTTCCAAGCAGGGAAGCGAGCTAGACATAATTAAGTATTATGGTGACTTTATTTAAATTTAAAAAAAAATAACTTAAAATTACAAAATATATTATCTATTATTATTATTTATATACTCCAATTTTATAATTAATTTTCATGACAGGAGAAATAATTTCCATTTCCAAAAAAAATAGCAGATTCAATAATTTAATCCCTTGAATTCGTATGATTAATCCAAATTAAATTCCGTTCAATCCTATCATTTATAAAAATTATTTCTAAATAGAGAGGCTTAAAACTTTTCTGTAACCATAATAACATCACAAAAGCGTCGTTTCACACGTTTCTTGAAGTTCTGAAACATCTACTGTCATGGAACAAATGACGGTCTGACTTAGAATTTCCACCAAAGGTTACTGCAACTATTTACAATAAAATGCGGTAATGGGCATCATCTGCATAAAGTGGATCGCTCTGATTTAAAATGCGGTAATGGGCATCATCTGTAAAAAGTGGATCGCTGCAACCTGTGTTCCTACTTTTGAGTGTTTTCCTATTGTGATAAAATCACGAACGGTTTCAATAGATAATCATCCAGAGATCAATTATTTCAATGAAACCCTGGCTATTACATTTTTATTTTTATCCGTTATAACTTGCAATTCACAGTAAACAATAAAAAAATAGTAATCTTGAAACACCAAGAAAACTTACAGAAGTAATTCTACCTGTTTCAGACAAACTAGTGTGTTTATTGTCAAGACAAATTAAAAAACCAAATCAAATAAAGCTATTAAATTGCTGCACAGTAATATATTTATTGATAGATAATAATGAGATGAGAATGGGAAGGAATCAGAAGCAACTGTTAATTTTTCCATACACACTCGCTGATTCATGGCGCTTTAGATTACTCCCCATTTTCATTTCATTGCAAGTGACTCTTTTCTAATTTCTAGATATTTTTGGATTTTGCAATCGAAAAATCCCAAACAATCGACACATAACAGATCTATGTATTGAGATTTCTTTCCAGGTTAACACTCTAACAACTTCTTCTCTTTCTCTTACGTTCCATGTGACCCACTGGCGAGCCTTTCTCTGAATTCGGCGCAACAGCGAGGGGGAAGTTAACCAGAGCCTTGGCTCCACGGATACTGAAAGCAGCGCGGTCATATGCGAGAGCAGCTTCTTCGGCGGTGTCGAAAGTGCCGAGCCAAATTCTGGAACCCTTTCTGGAGGGATCTCTGATCTCTGCTGCGAATTTCCCCCAGGGCCGCCGCCTTACTCCTCTGTAATGCCTACCCCAGATCTGGTTCATCGCGCCATTCTCGTCTTCTTGTGGCTTCACCTTGAAAGAATAAGAATAACAAGAAGCGCAATCTTGTTGTCTAAATTCATTTTCATTGCCTTCCGATATTGATTTGCTGTTGATATTTTGGCAGGATCCCATGGTGGCTATGCCATTGGTCTCCGTATCATCATAATCATGATCATCGATACTATTATGAACGCCGCTGCCACTGTCCGTAGGGGAGAACGACAACGGTGAGCTCCCTTCTCCGATATCAATATCGTCATCAACTTCCAGCAAATGGTGGCGGATAAGCTCCAACATATTCATGGTAATATTCATGCTGTCTGCTTCTGCAGCGCCCATTGCCTCCGGCCATCCATATTGAGATTGGTTAATTTCCATTTTCACTTCAATAGGGAGGCAGGCAGGCGGGGTTAGTTGATGATAGAACCAGGGATATATAAAGACATGAGTAAGTTGTCAGGACACTGCATCTTCAAATCGCGATGTGACTGCTAAGCAGTAGGTTGAGATATTTGTGAATATATATATATATGTTTTGGAATTTTCTCATTGAATTTGTTTAAACTAGATCAGTAGGAACTAGTAAGTTTGGTAAATTCAATATTAAGATTTTAGTTTAGTTATTAACCAATATTAATAATTAATAATTATATATTTTAAATTTATTTTAGTGTATTATTTTCTAATAAATTTATTTTTTGAATGGATTTTTTATTTATTTTATGTAATTATTATTTTAAATTCATCTTAATTTAAATCTATGGAGCAATGTCTCTTGGCACTACTAAATTAGAATAAAATCCATCAAAGTATTTAATGATTAATTAATATAATTAATCATAATTTTTTATTTCATTTTATTGATTTTATTTACATTATGTAATTTAATCAAAATATTCACATAACAAGATTGACAAGACAAGACAAGAACATTGTGCAATATTAAATTCTAAAAATTTCAATTGACTAAATTTAATATATAAAAAAAAAAACAATTTTAAATAATAAAAATTATCACAAATTTAAAAAAAAACCAAATATTATTTCAATCCAAATCTTTTAAAATATTAAAATCTTTGGGACCAAATCTTTAAAAATATAATATATATATTTCTTTAAATAAATAAATTAAATATTTAAAAATAAACTAATACCATCACATTCAATACAAATTTCCTAATTCAACTTATAATCCAAATTTTAAACATTTTTAGTTTAGAATTTGATGTTTAGAATAGATTTTGCAAAGGTTAATCCCATAAATATTAAAAAATTTAATAATATTTTTAAGATAAAATAATATAATTTTTACTATTACATTATAAAAATATTACTTGAATTATATTAATTTAATAAATATTAAAAATTTTAAATAATATTTAGATTATTCAATTTTCATAATTCAAATTTGTAATTTTTATAAATTTCTATTTCAAACCAACTTAAAATTGAATTAGGAAAGTAGCTATTATGCAGAGATCTCAACGTGCAAACTTTCCATAACTGGATGATGGCTTATCCAGACCGTTCACCTCAGTCAAATTCCAAAGTCATGTGGGCTACGTTTCTTTGCTAGTGAGAGATTGATTGTCTTTGTATTTACTATATCATAAAATAGGACGTTTCGTCCCATTCAAAGTCAAAGTTTGAATCTCTGATGCTTGAAGGCGGGCGACAAAAAACAATGCTTCCCACGCCACCATTCAATTTTCAATTTCACAACCAAACATATCAACATCGAAGAAGACACAGCACGCCTCTGCAACAAACCCACTTCAATTAAAAAAAGGTTAAAAAGGCTGTGGTGTTGATCAGAGATTCAGCAATGTGGGTGTGGGCTACCACATAAGAAGAGTTTTGGTGTGGACTCTTGTAACAATAATCTTGACTATGGAGACAGAGGCATGCAGTTTTGTCAAAGTCGCGCCGTTTGCTTTATTTGTTTTTTTGACTTTTCAATATCTTTGACCAAGGCTTGTTATGTCTCTCTCTTTACTTTCTCACACTCACACCGCATGTCCATATTTAATGACCATTTCTTGTAGTGCAAAAAGGTCAAATCGTATTACTATGTAAATGTACGAAATGTTGATTGACATTAATATTTCCCATCCTAGGTGTATTTTAATATTTTCTTTCTTTAAAGGATTACTCAAAACTAAAATGGTTTTTCATCCATATATGTTCTAATTTTATGATGCAAGCCCAAATCCAACCAAATTGATGGAAAAAATGCTAAGAAGATCAAATTTTATAACTATATAAATGTAGTGAGGAGGACACGTGGTAAGAAATGTTGATTGACATTAAAGTTTTTCACACCACCCAATAAAGAGTGAGTATGCTAAGTATTTATCAAAATGGTCCTTATCCTTGGAACCTCGCACTATCCTTATAGAGGAGTTTGTAGGTAAGCTAAGTATTTATCAAAAACCCCCTTTTCCTTATAACCGGGCACTATCCTTATAGAACTTGTAGGCGGGTATGTTTAAGTTACTTATGTTCTAATTTAGATCCCTCCACATTTTATTTACAACTTTTCATATAGATCTAGAGAAAATAAGCACAATTATTCAGCACAGCAGTAACAGGCCTTTGCCTCTCGATCTCATAATTCTTCAAATCCTTATTGAATATTTTGATGAAACAGTAGCTCAGTCTTTTTGTACCACACGCATAACAACAATCAGTTCTAGTAATTTTATGTTTCTTCTCTTACTAGTACTTCAGATTTTGCAGAATCTATACCTGACCTCCAAATTTGTTCATGTTGTAACCATATAGTTTTAATTTGGTCTTAACACCTAGGTCATTGATTTACTTTACAACTCACTGTATAAACTGAAAACTTCTGAAAATAGCAGAATGGTTGTATTTTTGTGATTCATAATGAATAACGAAAATATATCTTATTGTTCATGTTATAACTATATAGTTTTAATTTTGTCTTAACAATTAGGTCATTGATTAACTATACAACTTATTGTATAAACTGAAAACTTCTGAAAATAGCAGCATGATTGTACTTTTGAGTAACAAAAATGTATCTTATTGCATTGGAAAAAAAGAATATTAAATAAATATGGCCTTGTGAGAATTTTGCAAATAGATCAAGTTAAGTGAATTTGGTTTAGTTATAAAATTATATAAAGTTTTATTTAATGATATAGGCGTATTGGTGATTCATAATATATTGTGTATAATATTCATAATATATTGAATATGGTATTATATGTAATGAAGATATAAATAGGTTGAGTACAATATATTAGTAAATAAGTATTTTTTTTTAAATTGTACAGATAAATTATGTTAAATGAATTTGTTTTAATTAGAAGATTATATTAAGTAAATTTGGTTTGGTTCGTCGTATCGGTGAATATAGTATTATATGTAATGAAGTTATAATGGGTTTGGTTTGTTACTATAGGTAATGAAATTATAAATAGAATTGGTATGCCTTTTATAAAAAATAACATATTTGAGAATAATTTAAATAAATTTAATTTAAAATCATTGTTTTTGGATACATAGTTTTAGTGAAGTAGTATGTTGTTATAGTATGTAGCGAAGTTTAGGATTGAAATCATTCATTATAAGTTATTAGCAAGTGTTGTCCTTATTTTGCTAGATTTCACAAGTAATAGATGGTTAGTGTTTTTTAATCCTATATGTGATTTATGTATGTTGTTATTTTATGGCTAATTAATAGTGGTATTAAACGTAGGGTTAATTTATACTTTACAAGTCCAGTCATTTAATGTCGACGTTGAAGGAAGATGGAGTATACAACTATAATTTTCGAGAGAATGAGAAAGTGGTTCTCTTGGAGGAAGTTCCAAATATAGAAAGAGCCACTCGAAAGATAACGGAACTAGTATTATTTATTACCAAGGATTTTGGTAGCAAAGGGAGTAGATGACAAGAAGGTGAGAGGTCACAAGATGGTGGCATAAGTGGTGGGAAAACTACCCACAAAATATTATTATTATGGAGATGCAAAATTTTAACTACATGTATTCCCATTTAAATTTGAACATGTGCCTCTCATTGATGGATTACTAGATTATCTAGACTATATTTATTAATGACTTTTCTCTTCCACATTATTACCTATCTTATGTGAGTTTTATATATTTTTAATCTATATTTATTACTTGTTTCTCATTATTATATATCATTTATTTTTAGCATTTTATTTTAGTAGTTTTATTAACATCATTAATTGTTCCTTTTTAAAATTTAAGTTTCTATTAATCAATGAAAAAAGAGATACATCATATAAAACTAGAGTAATAGTTTTTTAGTTGTTGTCTGTCATTGGGGAAACAAAACGAGTGGCCGAAAGGTAGCCTTTTTGTCCCAAAATCACATAATACTTACATTAACCAAGTAGCAGAAATAGGAAATATAAAAGAGTTTAGAAGAAATTTCTGATGACCAAAACTATGATCCATGGAGAAGTTCAAGTGAAGGTGGAAACATCAATTCGAGTTGCTCAAGTACCAGGGGATGTTGAGCCTCTACCTCTATAAAGTACAACCTCAATTTGAGCAAGTCGAAAGGATGTATCACGATGCTCGAAATACATCCTGATGTTCTTCCTATACATCGTCTAGGTAGAGAGGGATTTCTATCTTGGTTTAATTTTTTTACAATAGTTCTTTGTCCATGAGAGATTTGATATGCCAATACAACTCAATGGCATAAAGATATTGATTCTACCTCTCATAGTTTTGACCAAGAATAGGGACCCACTCAGTTGCAAAGGCTAAAATGTTTGCACTTGAAAATTATTCCCTATCAGACATGGCTTATGCTAATGCATGGTTAATTTCAATCTATTTGCAGTCTAGGGTCTAAGAGTGATATCGATGGGAAATAGAATTAGTGCGTTGATGGTCTCTCAAATGGCCCTCAGCTTTGCTAGAGGAGCCTCTATAGTTCATTGCTTGCTATCAAGGCATGTATGTCACAACATGGGAAGAAGTGTTGCTCGAAGGGGTTGAAAGGTGCCACTTAGGAAAAGAAATTACTGTCAAGTCAAAAGGCAAGGGTGAATGGGGTGAGGACTCAAGAGGGTGGGAGTCAAGGTAGCAATAAAGGATCGAACGAGGTAGCTAGAGCAAGAATCCAGGTCATGTGATAGGAATGAGAGGTAGCCCCAAACACCAAAGAAAAAAAGGAGAGGATGGGACCAAGCACTTCCAAGATAATAT
The DNA here is from genome assembly GCA_000404065.3 of Pinus taeda. NCBI lineage: Eukaryota > Viridiplantae > Streptophyta > Pinopsida > Pinales > Pinaceae > Pinus > Pinus taeda. The sequence continues at coordinate 3,583 of APFE030102546.1, read as the reverse complement.
TGTTTGAGTAAAGCAAATATGAGTCAAAGAAACCAGAGAAATAACTCGCAAGAGGCAACAATGAGCACAAATCAAAATAGTGGAGAATATTACCTAAGTCCAAGTGTAAGGGAACAAGTGGAAACTACTAAATGAGGGTTTGACTAATCCATATTGAATTGAGCTACTCCAAAATTGTGTGGGCACCCCGATAATGAGCACCCACCACCCTCGGTTCTCACATTGAAGACACAATGTTGATTCTCTAGTTTCCTCCACTCTATTTCAAACATAGATGGGTCGGACATTGAAGTTCACAAGGGAGGTCAGGTGAGGGGAACTTGGTCCTCCCGCCATGTAAAGATAGAAACAATAAATGCAAACATGAACACTGAAGGGTGGCAAGTTGCCATAGTGACAAAATAAAAATAGAAAACCCATCCTTCCCATTGAACACATTGAAAATCTAATGCATTTCTAAATTCTTTAAAACAACCTTCATGTTACCCAATGAATGGGATGCTTGAAGTACCACCAATTCATGATGAGATTGAGTGAAAGATAGGTAGAAAGTGGATTGACCATACCCCTTCTATTAAGAGAAATGACATTTATAACATTTGATATGAAATTATTGGTTTGCTCACCCCATTAGAAAATAAAATTAAAATTTTAAATTATATATAATTTATTATTATTTTAATTAGATTTATCTTCCATTTATTCTAGTAGAAAGATTAATATATTAATAAAATTTAATAATTTTAAAAAATCTTTTATTTCCTTTACCCATATTCATTTACATCAGAATTCTTTATAAAATAAACTAATAGTTTATTAGTTTCTTATTAATTAATATATAATATAGATGGATAGGATTAACAACTTCAAGCTAGCTTGCTCTTGAATGGTTGTCATTACCATAACTCAAAAAATTATTAAGCTTTATGACCTGTAAAGTCTTTTTTAATGCTAAACTTTATTCACGTGCTCTTTTGAAAACTTTTTTATTCCAAAGGTCGTTGAAAGTCAATAAATTTAATCTCTACTCTTAATAAATAAAATTTCAACCGTCACTAAGAATAACAATATCTTAAGATTATTCCTCTCCCGTGATTGTATTTGTTTGTGTATATTGAAAATGTTTAAAAGTAGATTTGACTGCAAAAAAAAGAATAAAAAAAAATATCATGATAGTGGTACGTATAGGTTTCTGCGCCTGATGTTGTCAAGCTCTAAAGAAATAATATAAGAACGTATGACCTGGTCAAGTTGTACATGAATAGCATCCACATTGCCATTAAAATATAACATTCCTGTAGATGAATAGAAAATGGAGATTGCTATAGAAATACAACATTCATTTTGATTTCGGTGTTACATTTTGCATTGTAATTCGATGATATCTACAAATGAGATGTTTAATAAGAGTGGGTGAGTATATTTTTCTTATTTGTAATATATTTTCAAAATGCATCTTTATTATTAATGTTTATAGGTTGTTCTTTTGCTATGGAATATTGAGCCTAATTTGAAAGCTAAGATTAATTTATATAAGGATGATAATTAATATCTATAAAATAAATCTATATGGGTTATTAAATTTTAAGAAAGGTAAAAAATTAATTATAATATTTTAACATTTTATTTTTATGGTTAACACAACATAAAAACAGTTTTGTAGAATATCATAATTGTTGATGAGTTAAAAGTTCAAAAAGATGGGTAATGATACCAATATTTGGATAATAGATATATATTATAGTTGCATGGGAATTGGGCAATATGAATTGGGAAGAGATTATGAGAGCTTTTTGGGATTCTCAATTTCAAGGAAATAGGAACTTTAGTGAAACTTTAACTTCAAGAAAAAGAAAGGAGAACTTAGGTATAGAAAGTTTTAAATTAAAATTATATTTTTAATATCTATAAACACCAATTTTGAAATGCAAGTATCTTTATCTCTTTAATTTTTACAAATATGACTAAATTAAATAAATGTCATTTTAAAGTAATATAAATTACTTAAATAAAAAGACCTAATAATTATATTTTATGTTTTGGATATAAGTGAATTTTAATGCAGGGATGTTTGCCTTGAGCCCGTACTAAACATGAAACTATAATAGATCACTTTATTCCCATTAAAATTAAATAATGTATGTTATATTAAAAAGGAATAGTTTTGAATAATAAAATTTTAATATATTATTAAATATTAAATTGTTAGTATTATTAAGTATATTTATATAATTGCATTTAGAGTTTGGAGGGATGTTGTAGTGAAATGTTGTTATAATAATAATAATAATAATAATACATGTTAGATGCAGACTAATTAGTTTGTATGGGGATTAGGTCAAATGATGATATTTATAACTATGATATTTCATTCATAGGATTTTGAAGCTTGAATGTTATGGTTTACATAATACTTCATCACTTGGTGATGGGCAATTAAGCTTCCTCAATGAGCAATTAATAAACATACAATTAAAAATCAGAATATTTTTATATAAATAGATGGGAAATATAGATAACTAACATGTCAAAGAAAAAGTCTTTTGTAATTTTGTTCTCCATGAATAAAATTAGGAGTGTCATTTTGTAACGCCTTGCAGCTCTGGGCACGGGCGCGCGCCTCTCACATCGTGAAATAATCTAAGTATGGGAAGGTGCGAGTTGTTCATCGTGTGGAGGCACAGTTATGTTGGAGTGCGCGCGAGTTATGATGGGCGCTCGCATACTTATAGGCGAGCTGGGCAGCTCGCCCTACACATGGAGCCGACGGAAGGTTGGGTGAGGGCGTGGGCGAGCCGACGCCCGAACGACTTGAAGGAGGGGCGTTCATGTTGGATTTTGGAGGGTCGGCCATGGAGCTGGTCGCCACTCTCGCAGGGTATAAACACATGGAGCGCACTTGTGTTTTGGCATCGAACTTCATCGCACAAACTCGTCGCATAAGGAGGAGTGTGCACAAGTAGTGCGGAGTTGGTCTTACCGCAGGTCGCATACGAGATGCACCCGCCGAGCCGGGCGGCAAAGTGTTGTGTAGCGTGGGTATAGGGTGAACAGGGGTGAACGCCAACGTGCGGAGGCACACCGGCAGGGCGCAGTTGGTCCGCCCGCCCAAGGGTGGAACGCATGGTGCGACGGGCGCCCGCTACCCGGTTTGACATACGAGTTCGGTTGGTGGTTGGTGTGGGCCGTGCATGGGCGCACCCTCCCGTCGGGTAATAAACTTGTGTGTTGTATATTATATTTTGGTTGAAGGCGTTGGCACGACCGCCGTGCGCTCTCGCATGGGCGGGCGCCTGCCTTGGGTTGTAATGCCAGTGGACCGTCGCTCCCGGCCAATGTAAAAATTCTTCTATATAATAAAAGAAAGATTACTCTTGCATATTCTGTTGTTCTTGGTTATCGTTTATCATGTATTTATAATGGATTCCGCACATTATAATTGTAAATGAAGTTTTTCTGCATGAATGAAGGCGTAGTTCGTAAAGTAGCATAACTATGGAAACGGTTGGTTGCTTAGGCGGTGCTGCACCCGCTCAACTTAAGAAAAAAAGAGTTGGGGGCGTGACAGGTGGTATTAGAGCTG
>APFE030102543.1:7262-23962 GCA_000404065.3 Pinus taeda | reverse complement strand
GGAAAGTGGTGTGATTTCCACAAGAGTCCCACTCATAACACAAGTGAGTGTCGGACCAAGCAGTCATTGGTGCCCGAGTTGAAGGCTTCCGAATCAGATACATGTTCCGACCCTGAGCCAGAACCCGACAAGGGGAATGGCAAAGGGAAGCAGATCATTGATGCGGATCCCAGCGCCACTGTTGCCACTGCTAAGATCCATAAGAATGAGCCCGAAGAGCCAGAGGAGGCGGAATGTCTTTTCCACTCACAGATGTGGGTGAAGGGTTCGCCGCTACAGTTCATTGTCGACAGTGGCAGCCAAAAGAACCTGATTTCAGCAGAGGTCGTGAAGCGGTTGGGCCTACCGACTACACCACACCCACAGCCATACAGTATCGGGTGGCTTCATGAAGGACGAGATCTCAAAGTTCGCCAGCAGTGCCGCCTTCCGTACAGCATCAAGCCTTTCACAGACGAGGTATTGTGTGATGTTACACCTCTGGATGTTTGTGATGTATTATTAGGCCAACCATACTTGTGGAGGCGACATGCTGTGTATGAGTCAAGGCCTCGCGCTGTCATTATTTCTTTGAATAATTCATTATACAGGATACCGGAGGTAGCCCCACCTACCGCCACATCTTTGATCACTGCTAAAAAAGGCAGCAAGCTCATATCACAGACCAGGAAATTCATCTGTATGGTTCACTCCCAAAGTAAGGGGAAGATCGTTGCTACATCCATGACCCCCGCAAAGGGTTCCTCCACGCAGCAGCAGCAGCAGAAGGATACAGTCATGACAGAACACAGGAACAACTTCTCCTCACCAACAAGGGTACCACATAAGTTTCAGGTGGGCGACAAAGTTTGGTTACATCTGCAGAAAGAACGCCTTACAAGAGCCAATCAGAAGCTCAGACCACTCCGACATGGTCCTTACACCAGTACCAAGGCTACGAAGCACATCACTCCTCCATTCCTTCGCCCGCACTAAGTGTTCAATGTGGACCGTCGTCGACCATGCTTCCCACCATTACTTGACACATCAGCCAGTGCAGAACAAGTTCAGCAGATGGAGGAACTCAACGCAATGGGGACCATTGCTTCCTAAGGGGGGAGGAATGATCCAGGTGGATGTTGATGGCAACCCACCTATCCCATTTGGACCCCCACAATTGTCTCTTTCAGCATTTTCAGTTTCCTTAATTATAGCACAACTTCCTATTTTTAGCAGTTTTTCGGGTCCTGAACTTTCGGAGCCGTTTTGAGGCCCTAAACGACGTTTTTTGGGGAATCCGAGGGCAACATGGGTCCATGCGATGGACCGCTGTTTCTTGTTCCAACAATGGTAGTTCTCGGATAGATCTTTCCAACGAGCTATCATACACGTCAAACGGAGATCGTATGCCAAAGTTACGACCCCGGGAAATTGATGTACCAATTTACACAAAACGGGGCCCACAATTTTGGGTTTCATCTTCTAAGGGTCGGTTTTGGAATGTGAAGGGTTTTCCATTGTTTCTCAATAATAAATAGGCCTTCCAGCCTCATTGTAACACAGTACGGAACAGTTTAGAGACATGTAGCCACACATCTCTTCTCAGAGATAAGCTACCATCGTCCTAGCTGGTTTATTCCAATTCTGGTTGTAAGCATATTTCGGTATTTTCCATTAATGAAATGAAGTGTTATTTCCGCTGCATCTCTTTATTCATGGTTATCGCATCTCTGTATTTATGGTTATCTCTATAATCTATTGGGTTCCTGTTTAAATCCGGATCATCATATGTCCATGTGAAAACATCTCAATACTGCTTGAATAGGAAGATGAATGATTGTTGCTCTTGTGGTGTACAACAAGTACCGAGATTCACAAAATTTGGATCCTTTTTTGTTATAAGATTTATATGTTTGTGTGAAAACGTTGAATTGTGGGTTTTTGCATTGATTGGCCCTCGAAAGCGATTATGAAAATCATATAACTATTTCAATTATACCACACCTTTTAGCATGGGGTTCTCTATATTTGCACGAACTGCATCTTGCAACACCTTTTCGTGCTTGTCTTCTTCTGAGATAACTACATCTTTGAATACATCAATGTTCGCCATGAAGTGGAATATCTATTGGTCATCATTAAAAAAACGTAAATTAGTAATGTTATCAAGGATGCATGGCTTATAAAGAATTTCAACAAAAAAATTGTCCCTAAGCAGTGATAACCTAGTAGAAACATTTTCTAATGCATTCCTAACTATATTACACATTCTAGGAAGATATGTAATATTAAAATCTTGGAAATGAGAAATCAAACACCATACCTCTTGTTGATAACCTTTCATATGAGGTGACACATAGTGAATAGTATTGTGTACCTATCATATAATGATTTCAGAGTCACATCTTTGAGAAATCCAACATTGAGGTCGATGGCCTCTTGTAAGCCCAAGATGGGTGCTTCGTATTCTGCAGTGTTGTTTGTGCACTCGAATTGCAAGTGACATGAGATCAGGGTTTTCCTTTGTCGCAGATCTACTAAAACAAAACCATCTCCAGATCCCTCCTATGTCTTTGAACCATCAAAATACAAAACCGAAACATCATATGTAGAAGAGCTAGGCCCTACACTAGTACTACTACTAATATTCCTATCTACTGTACACAAGTCATTTGTGCCAGTTGGACTAGGAAGGAGTTTCAACTGTGTGTCAGGTGGGATTGGGGAAGGACAAGCAAGGTAACACCCTAGTTCAGTTTCTAGAAAGCAATTTCCAAATATTAGATATGTGAAAGAAACTAGCTCTTTCCCTCAAAGGGTGTGACAATATGTTTCATGTAAGGCTCTGAGTCTACCTAGATTTAGTTGTTTTTTCCCTTATATGGCTGCCATAAATGTGACCAGTCCATATAAAAATACCCATGTAGTTTTTTGGACCAGTCTCTACTAAAAAATACACCTTATGCTTCCGCAATGTCCACAATTACTTTATTTATGCATTGGTGAACTCCTTGGTCATATGATAAGCGAATAAGCACATTTTTAAGTTCACCTATAGCATGGAGAGGATTCATATCCAGCTGAATGATCTGTGCATCTGTCTTATCCCATTTTTCATTAATTTTCTTTGCTACAGAGAGTGGCATTACATTTATAGATGCATCAAAATCAACTAAGAAATTATGTACATTGTAATTAAAAATTTCAAATGTTAACAAAAACATAAGGCAAAGTGTATTTACATCTAATGGTAAAGAATTAAGCACAAATGTCATGGGATGAGAAGAATTACCATATCCCTTTTGCGAAGAAGATTTGTTACTTGAGGTAGTTTGTTCAAGAGCGCAAACAAGCATTTCACGTTGGCTCACGATCCTTGTAAGTTCAAAGAGTGAAATATCAGCATGATATTTATTCATTTCTTCAACGATGTTATTATCAAATGTGGAAGACATTTCCAAAGTGCCTAGAGGAGTAACTTTATCTGTTACTTATAGAATGGTGGACTTGCTCTGAGTGTTATGGGCTGAGTTGATGGGTGTCATGATCTTCCTTAGCAAATTCTCTTTCAATTTCTACCTCATCAACTGTTGTTCGAAGACTGACCCTTGGTTTCTCAAGTTGTATCAATTGTTTTTTTTTTCGGGTTGGGTCCTCACTCAGTGGATGTTCTACAACAATTTTCTTTTTAGTTGCGTAAACACAACTGAATGTATTTACTGCGTGCCCAAGACTCGTAGTTTCTTCAACTACAACAATTTCTTCCTTCTCTTCCGTTGACTCGGCCTTCTCTTCAGCAAGTATTATATCAATAATATCTGCAGTTAGAGCGTTCATGCCACAGTTCCATTATGGGCATGTTTTTTTTTCTAAATGATACTCTTTATGGAAGGCAAAATATTGATCCATGTCCATGCTCTCAATATTCAGCACAACATTCGAGCTTTATGCAGACTTGGCCAGCTATTTGTTGTTGTTGCCAGAGATCGCAACCCTTCTTAGAATGTTGAATCTTGGAGGCTTTCTTCTTACGGTGGTCTTGCTTGACCACTGTTTTAACTCTGCCAGTTCATTGGAAATATACTTGATAGTGTGTGTCAAGCTCTCTAGATCAATAACTTCCTTTTCCTTGGCCTCGCTTGAATAGGTGTGAGGCCTTTTTCCCTTGTCGTTGGAGTCCTTAGATGGTTCATCGTTAACGATGACTGCAATCGCACGCAAGTCCTTTTCAACTGCGATTGCTTTTTTCATAATTTTATGCTAAATTTTCTTTCACATTTCTTTGCACGGAATGCATGATGGTTGTCGATAAGGTAGATGTGTAGTAATCAATAGTGATGGAGCCATGAGGTTTCATATTTATAGGGAATTTATTCAATATGCGGTCAAAGCTCTGATTAAAATATTTCATTTTCTCTTTCTGCTCCATCTTAAGATTTCCCAACTTTCTTAAAAATATAGAAAGGTTTTTGTCATCAACATAATTTTCAAGAAAGATGTTTTTAAACCCCTTTCTATTCTGGATAGAGTTTGGAGGAAGACTGTGGTAACATACAACTGCTATGCCATCTAAGGTACATGGAAAAAGTCTACATTCAACATCATTGATAAAGTCTAGAAATTGTTACAAACCATTTCTAAATATAAGGCCAATTCAAGTTACACCGTCCTCTAGAATCATAACTGTTCAAATCCTTTGACCACCCATAGATAATTCATGCTCCTTGACAACTGTCTCGTTGAATAGAGCACACGACCTTTGAAAGTTGCGATGTAACAACATCTCGTGGTGTAAGAGCAACTTGAGGTGTAACAACAAAAATGTAACAACATATCTTCAGAGTATAACTATGAGTAATAACACAACTATCCATCCTTTGGCCTTGAGTTGATAAGCAATACATGAAAGGAAAAGAAACAGAAAACGTATTCCACACTCACCCTGGTTAGCCATGAAATAGACATCACTTCATTCAATATTCAACAAAAATGGAAAAAAAATATGTCAAAGAAAGAGTTGCTCTTGTAACCAGGGAAAGTGATAATTAGACATAAAGTTCACGGGTTTAAAGAGGAAATGGGGAAATATATTTCTAAAATATGCTTAAAAACTGCACCCAACCTCTCCCCCCATTTGAAGTAATTGCATGTCCTCATGCAAAATTCTCAGATACTGCTGTTGTATCTTTGTTGTTGATCTGCCAAGTTGTAAGTGCCAAAAATATCCTCATCAGTGGACCTATAGCCCTGAGTGGCCATCAGCTAATGTGGCCATGATTCCTCCTCATAGTCACACAATTGATAATGGGGCTGGTATTCTTCCATCGGAAGCCAAATCAAGGGATATTTAAATTTAAGCCCTATCCAGAAGGATCCCAATGATTTCATAATTTAGGCATACTATGGAACGCGTGTAACAACAACCACAAAATTAGGAAACTCGAAAGGGTCACCCTCCTGTAGACCTACACTACTAGCCTCAGTATGTTTAAGGCACTTTTTAATGCTCAGATCTTTATCTGTGCAAAGAGGTTGAGACAAAATCCCACAATCCTCCTTCTATAGATGACTGATTGTTCCCTTATATCAAGAGTGCTCAGAAACCTTTTAAAGTCAAGTCTTAATTATGTAGCCATGCCTGGTTCCACTCTTATCGATAACGCTGCCTTCTCTTCATTGGTGTTAGCTGATTTCATGGCCAGGTGCCATTCTACCCGATTTCTCATAAAATAAATGAAGGCATGCAACTATAGGTACCCCATGTAGGAGAAAATGCGTGAAACCATATGCAGGCTAGCATGTTCACAAATCATATTATGAAGAAACAACTCACACAGTAAGCTTTGCTCATTAAAATCACAGGCACATAAAACATCCAAAAAATTTCAAGTAGAATTACCCACATAAGGTCTATTTTCAGAGACAACCTTCAATTGAAACAAATAAAATCTTTCCCACATAAAGACTAGGTAGGATGGAGAATTCCTTCTACACCCTAACAGATTCAGGGCAAGTTAGTACAACTTATGTTTATCATCTATTAAATCATGAACTTTCTGCTGTAATTGCTGCACTGTTTCTCCTTTTCCTTCTTGTTTTCCTTCCTTTCCCATTTTTCCCATTCTTTTGTCAACTTCCTATCAGCCCACTATTCCTTGAGAAAATTTATGAATATTTTATTCTCTTCCAGCAAGATCACTCCCTTTTGTAAATAGAGTGCCAACTACTTGCATTTTTGCAGTTCCGATATCAACAAAAAATTTTCTGAACACCATCCTACTTCAGGATCTCGTGTTCCTTCACATGCAATATCAATATGGGGTGTAACAACATCTCAAGATTTGATTTTTTCTGCTTTGATTATTGGTTTTTGTGTACTAGCTGCTTCATCAACAAGTTCTTGTGGCTAAGCTCTTACCCCTTCTTCCTGAGTAGCCTCTACCTCTACTGTTGGTTCTTGTGTAAAAACAATATCGTTGGTAGGTTCTTGTGTATCAGATTCCAGGTCGATCACTGTGGGATGCTCTGTTTTGGCTAATGGTTCTTATGTAATAGCAACGTCATTAACGAATTCTTGTGTAACAAGTTCCCAAGGTTCGGTTTGGCTTTTTGTCAAGATTGTATTTGCAACATAGATTTTGTATCCGGTTGTTGCTAGATTCCTAGCACATGTTGCACATATAGAACTCGGTGTGGTTTTTGCTCTCATTTTATCAACAACCTCTGCCAAGGTATCCAAACCCGGGACCCTTGTTTCTACTTTACTCTCCTCTGATTTATGCCTTAATTTTTCATTTTCCTTCTCTAATTTTCCAATTTTATGCGAAAAAATTTGGGTCTTATCCTTACCTGATAGAGGAACCTCTTCAGGATGGGCCTGTTATCCTTCTTTTTGTTTCCCTATGTCCTTGTTCTTGTTCAAATCCTTTCTTAATGGCAGTGAGGGCTCTGGTTACGTATTTACTCTTACCCTCTTCTTCGGTGTCTTGCCGCATATTGGCTTCTCCAATGATCTTTTCTTAATCCCACTTCCTAAGGATTTACCTTGCTCTTTAGTCTCCCTAGCTTCCTTTGGAGCGTCATCGGGGATTTCAGCTTGCTTTCGATGGGAAGTCCTCATCTTTATACTCATAAAATCCTCCCAACTCCTGCCTTGGTGTTCCAATGCATATAACACAATTAATTTAATGAGGTTGTGGTTGATAACACAACTCTTCGGGTGCACAACAATATTCATAGTAGCAGACATGTCCCTTACATTTTCTAATAGGGAATATGTGAGGTTGACCAGTTCCTGTGTCGAGGGTGGTTTAACAACGGGAAATGGTAATTGAACACAACCATTTCCCTTCCTTCACAAGTAATGTACTTAATGATGTATAAGGTAACATTTCCCCGTATCTGAGGGAATGATAACTAGTCAATTCCCTTGTCTTTCTTCTCCAATTGCTCCTCCCCTTGCAAAAATCCTGCCTTGAGGGAGGGATCATTAATCTTTCAACTAAACCATCTTTTCCCTTCACCTTGCAATGTTGTTACTTAGGAAATTACTTCTTCTGTGACCTCTAACTTTAGTCCCCTAACCTCTGTCTGGTTTCTATCCAAGTTTTTGGTGAATTCCAGGGCAACCATCTCCTTTGACCCCTTGAATCGTTCAGAGAACTCAAACCATCCAGTATCCTTAAAAATTTGGTATGCCTCAGGATAATTTTCCAATGCTTTTGCACAATTGGGCTCATGCCTGATTGTTGCTCCTCCCATCTCTATTTTAGTCGCTACACTCTGTGTTTTCTCTGCTTTCTCTCTGATAATTTTTTAACTGAGGGTGTAATGCTTCATTGGAGTTGATACCAGGGTAGTAAGGTAGGAAATAAAAGTAGGAACGCCGGATCACGGGATCATATTGTACATGTTATGGTCTAATTATTGATCCTAGATCATGGAGGTCCGTCTTAAATGTAATTTAATCCTAAGGCATGATTGGCATAAAAAGATAACAAAAATTTCAGGATTTGGTAATGATTGTAGGGTTGTCGCTTAAGTATAGTTTTGAATTACAGATTGTGAAATGGTTTGTCCTCCCCCCAAGTTTAATCAAACGTTTGTCCTTGGACATCAAATAAAGTGTCATGTTAATTTCCATAAATGTTAAACAAAGGAAAAAGCAATATACCTTTCAAGTGACATACCAGAGGTGATGTGGCGAAAAGGTATTGGTGAAAAGGTACTGACGATGTGATTAATTTTGGCGATGACGTGTTGATTGTGTCATTTTCTCATGTAGAAAGATGTTGATGATACTATTTATTGTGGTAGACGATTTCACCTGGTTCACTACTGCAAATTTTCAGCTGTTATAGGTGTAACAAAAAATGTAATTGCTAGCACTATTTTTACATCACATTCTTATTTACACTACTCTTACGGATACTTCCAAAAATTTGAAAAGAAAAAGAAAAGAATTGAAACTTGTAACAACATAGTGGAAGATATACATAAGCTAAATTATATTGTTACAAAAAGAGAAAAAGAACATGTAACAGTCGCCACATGGTGGTTTTCAACTGTCACAATTGTTTCTCTGTGCCCCTATAAGAGGTTTTCACAGGTATACTTTTATTTATATGTTTTTGTTACTTATTATTATTTATTTATTTATTTGGTGTATCAGTCGCCAACAAAAGTTGGTTTTCAAGTGTTACATTTATTGAAAATTTAAAAATTTGGCAGCACAGGGAAATTTCCCTTGCCCTTGTAATTTGAAGGTCAGATTCTACGACAATGTTGACAAGTGAATCCCATGAATTTGGTTTGTGATATAACTGAAGATGGTGCCCATTAGCAAGTAATGGTGTCCTAGCACTGTTAATGCTAATTAAATTCACAGTCCCATTGTCAAAGACTGTATCAACTTCATAAGGACCTAGCCATCTGTTGCAGAGCTTTCCCTTGAAATCCTTGAATCTTGAATCCTATAGTAGAGCCCAACATCCTTTTTGAAACACCTTATTTTTTATGAATCTATCATGCCACTTAGATCTTTGTTGTTAAATGATATCTGTTTGTTGAATAATAACAACCTTTTATCATCTAGCTCATTTAGTTGATTCAACCATTTCTTTTGTGTTGTATCCAAATCCAAGTTCACCTTTAGTGTTGTTTTGAGTGTATTTATCTTGAACTCTATGTGAAATAAATGATTTTTACCATAGATTAATTCATATGGTGAGAATCCGGTAGTGTTCCTACATGTAGTCAAGTATGCCCATAGTGCCTCTGGAAGTTTATCAACCCAATTTCTTTGGTGGCTAGCCACAATCTTGGTAAGAATTCCCTCAATGACCTTATTGGTTCTTTCCACTTGGCCATTTTCTTGTGGATGATAAGGTGAAGTAATCCTATGACAAATTTTGTATTTCTTAACTAGCTTCTGAATCAAATGAGATGTGAATTGGGGTCCTCCATCTGTCACTATTTCCCGAGGTATCCCAAAGTGAACAAAAATGTCTTCAAACAAGAAGTCTAAAACAACCTTCTCTGTGGCTATGGTCAATGCCTTCACTTCAACCCACTTTGTGACATAATTTGTGTAGACTAGGATGTAGGACTTTTGTTGGGATGAAGTGTTACGGGAATAAGTACCACTAAAGTCGACCATGTGAGAAATCATTTGATTACAGGTCATTGATGTATACTGTTAACAAACGTGAGACTACTCACTGATAATGATAATGAGAGTCAAGGTACCCAGTACAATCTAACAAGTGCAAATGAATGAGCTAAGGTTGAACACCTGGAAGAATCTATTAATCAGGGGAAAATGATGGTTTCCCATTGTCGATAGCGAAGGATCTGCCATTGATGACTGCAAACCCCAAGGTATTTCCAAATGGACTCTAGATCTTTGCCCCAGAGCAATGAGTCGTAGTCAATAGGAAAAGATCCGCTAGAAGGAAGGAATTAAGGCATCCTTCATCAATCTAGCGTGAGTGTAACCCATAGGCCAATAATGTGGAAGGAATAAGACGAAAAAAGATGTAGTAACCCAACCAAAGCACGTTTCAGGCGTACACAAGATGTAGCTAGTGCATGATAGAAACCCTATGAACTAACCAATAATGAAAGCTGACACAGAGGCGAGGAATCCACTAATAGGGTCAAATGGAAACCAAGGCATTGCACAAATCCCAATGTGTGATAATGAAAGCTAATGTCGAACACAAGAGAAACCACTCAGTCAAAGATCCATGATACTGATTGATGTTGAGCACAAGGTGACCTATCAATAATGAAAATAGGGTCAGGGTGCAACTCTATGCCTTCCCTCAGAGCAATATGTTGTCGTCGATAAGGAAAAGACCCACCAACAAGAAGTCAATGGAGAGCTTCTCAAGCCGGCATGAGCAAAGGACCAATATAACTGATGTGATGACAAACATGACATTGACAACCAGGGATGGCCAACTAAAAAATAGGTCAAGAGACACCGCAGAGAGGCCAACTCAGGTTTACTTCCCTTGAACAAAAGCACGACTCAATGATGACTATGTGGTAGCATATGATAACTCTGTATAAGTTCTTCATGCGAGAGGCACGAGCGAACTCTCCATATGATTGGAAGAGATAACCAATTGGAGGAGAACTGACTCAATAACAAGGTTAAGGCATACCTAAGTCAAACTAAATCCTACCCAAAATGGAGGAGAGACTTTCTTTTGAGTGCTTTGTTCAAGGGCGACATGACTGACTCTAGCTGCCAACAATATATGGAAATGTTGTCCCGTTCCCACTCTTTTTTTGGAATATATAATTTTTTTGTCTTTTTATTTAAGCTGGAAAAAGAATAAAATAATACTATAGTACAATGGAAAGAACGAGTGTCAGTGAAACATATGATCTAGTTCCTGGGATGGGAACAATCCTGTGCTTAATGCAGGGAGGCGAAACTGGTCAAGGACACTCAAAGGGATGTTCCTTCCATGGATCAAAGGGTGTGCCAAGTTGCAGAAGCTAAGTGATTTCAGGTTTGAGTTTGCAGAAGACATGGTCAAATAAGTGGCTTAAACATGAGTCCAAGTGAAGCTAGCTCAAGGTGAAAAGGTGCAAATAGTCAAAATGCAATGCAACAATACAACTCAACTCAAAGGAGCCTCTAGGGTATAAGGATAGAATGAAGTGAAGAAGCAAAGAGAAACGAGTCTTCAACACACAAGTCATGGCAGGACTAAAGAGGACTCCCGAGCCTACTCAATATAACAACATGGGAAACAAATGTCAGTGAGGTGCTAACTATGGTGCCCATGTAAAGGATGGCTCTACCATCATGTCATGATTTAAAAATCGGCGAGTGAACATGGTTTACTAACCAAGACACATGGGATCGACCCTATGGCAAGTGTATCAACAAATGGATGCTAGTATGCAAGATGCAATGGAAAAAATGGTTCCTTAACCTATATGCTAGTGAGTAAACGATACCTGCCATGACGGGTCAATAGTCATGGAACCGATATGAAATCTCGAAGAAGCGTCCAAAATATCCTAAAAAAACAACCTATTCCCAAGTTAAAAGATTCATGAGACGAAAAAAAATCAAGTTTTGAAAAAAATTGACAATTTCAAAGCTATAAAATGACTTTTTGACTCACCATTTATGCCATTTGTGTTGAGAGCAAAAGCTATGGAGAAAAAAGAGAAAACTTGCCCCCCAAAGAATTGGAGCATTCGAATTGGATCAAAATCATCAGACAACCATCAATTGAAGCTTGCATTACTTTTTTATTGTTTTTAGAAATTTTTATTAAGGTTTGACCGTAGGAAAAAATTCCAACTCAACGTACACGCAGATTGGATGTTATCAACCCGCGTATACGATGCCTTACACGCGACTGCATGTAAAAGGAACCCGTGTGTATGCGGTTTGAAGTACAAAAATCTAACGGTTGAAACTCAATTATTTTTTTCAGGATGACAATCACATGGAGAGAGAGGGAGCATACCACAATTGATAATGAAGTTATGAATGATCAATAGGCATTAGATGCATTGAGGGGATGTGGCTTGTTGAAATTTTTCAAAATGCCCAACATGAAAGCCAACACTCATCTTCTTGAAATGCTAATCCACTATTGGAGTGTCGAAGATGATGCATTTATGATTGATCAGATGCCTTTGAGGATAGAGGTGGAGGATATTTACTTTATCACTGGTCTCTCTCAGAGAGGAGAAGTTGTGCATTCAACGGGCCGGACATGAGGTAGTCTTTTAGTGGAAGACTACGTACAGATATACTGTCCCGGGCATCCAGGAAAAATAGGAAGTTAGATTCCAATAAAACATGTGGAGAGCTTATCCTTGAGGATTCTATTGTTCACCATAGCTAGGATAAACGGATCAGCCTCATTGCACCAAGCTTCATGAGTATCCATGAGCTTGGCCGTGGAGTGCCTCACCACTGTTTTTGATTGGTGTACACCTCTTCTTACCAATATGAAGAGCCAGTTGTCCTCTATTCAGAAAGGGCAGACCAAAAATTTCAGATATGGGACTATTTTATGATCCTTCTTCTTCGAGAGGTTTCCTGGGCTACGTCCCAAGTTATCAGTCTCTATCAGCAGCCCTCGAGATCCTCAGATGGGTAGGTGGGCTGATTTGATGAAACGCTTTGGAGGCAGGGACGTGCCAAGGACTACTTTTGATGATGAGTTCTTCGACTGGTGGGAACAACAAATCATTGTTGTGGACGACTATCCCTATGCTGGCATGGATTTCTGAGGAGATCCAGACTTAGTGATGCGGGAGCATTCAGCCCAAAGGGAAATTATTGTAAATAATAGACATAGGGGGTCATGCATTTGTGTAATTAGTTTCCTAAATTCCAAGTCAGTTTAATATTTATGCTTTTAAGTAGATATTTTCAAAATAAATAAATAAAACTAGGAGAGCTTTTAGGCATAAAAGGAATGGATGTGGATCATTAAGTGATAAGGAAGCTTTTCTATTTTAGAACAAGGAAAAAGATGGGAAAAAGCCTCAAGATGCTTTTGGCATATGTATGCATTGCATGTAGAGTTAGAGCTTTTAGTTGAATGATTTTAGGATTTTTAGATCATGCTAAGTTTTATAAATTATGAAGCCTCAAAGGCATTGAAAAAAATCAGAGAGTGAGAGAGAATGAGTGAGTATGAAGAAGAAGAGGCCATGAATAGGCCATGATTTCTCTTGTAAATAATTTATTTCTTAATTAATTATTTCAGTGATTTGTGTGCATATGTATTGTCTGGAACTTTGAGAGCTTTTAACATTTATCAGGGATAATATGTTGGATTTACTTTGTATTGCAATGCATGGTTATATGCATAGACAAAGTTTAAAGATTCTGGGTTTTGCGGGTTGCGCCCTGCATCAGGTGGTACTAGAGGCTGGCTCTATTTTCATTGAAGAGTGATTGTTTTGTTTTGTTGAAGAATTGAAGTGTATTTTTGATTGAAAGGAAGCTCAGATTTGATATGAAAACTACACAAGTGAAGAAGAATTGCAGAAGTGGAAAGAAGACAAGATCATGCAAGATCTTAAGAGGTGAGATTATTTTTTTTGATTTGAAATTTGTAAATGAAGTTTATGGTTGCAGAGAAGGTGGCAGTGAACCTGGCATTCAGTTGAAGGCTGAATAAGGAGGACAATTGCAGTGTCCTGAAGAAGAAGAAGGTGAGTTGAAGAGATAGCCTAGAGAGAGCAGAGGAGTGCTCAAGAGGTATTGAACCAAGTACTTACCAAAAGACCAGATACAGAGTCCTGAAGAAGAAGAAGGTGAGTTGAAGAGATAGCCTAGAGAGAGTAGAGGAGTTCTCAAGAGGTTCCAGAGGTAGTGAACCATGTACTTACCAAAAGACCAGATCCGGAGGAAAGGATTGGTGAGGTAAGTTGCAGCAAGAGAAATTGCTGTTGCAGAGGCTAGTACAACTCATGGTGAGTGAGAAACTCATGAGGAATCATTCTGCCAGAGGCAGAGGGAGTTTTTCTAGAGGAGGAAGAGGTTCAGAGAAATGCCACAGAGATGAGATGACTGCAGGAGTTCGAGAAAGAAAGATTGCAGAAATAAAGGTACAGTTGCAGGTACTGGAAGATTGGCTACAAGAGCAGGAAAATCGGAAAGGAAAATGGAACTTTCCACTGAAGGAAAAGAGAGTGATTTGGCGACAATTGCAGAGGAGGTTGAGACAAATTCTGATTGCCTTGTTGAAAAAGGGACTTAGAGTTCTTGTGCCAGAGATGAAATTTGAAAATTCCACATGCAGATATATTAAAAGGAAAGTGTTGAAGGAAGAAGTAAGGACTAAAAAGTCTTGTAGTTTTAAAACTTATGAGTTGTGTATGTTTGCAGGTGCAGAGGAGGAGATCATTGATGATTTTTTGAATTATTGGGTAGATCTAGATCAGTTGGATAATGTGAACTCTTGTGTTTGTATAGATGACAATTGTGATGTGATTACAAGTGTTGAGCAGGATGTGCCATCTTGTGAAACTGTTACAGCACAAGAGGAAGTTCTTGTGGATGTTGAAGAAGAGAATCAGTCTGAAGCACAGATAAAGGAAGTAAGAGCTGATACTGTTGAACATTTTGTGCAAACTGAAAGTTTATGTATGAATGCAGGTGATGATGATATGCTTCAGCAATGCTACAGAGAAATTGCATTGTTATAATATTTGTTGGAGAATCCACAGTATGACAGGGAGATTGCAGAAGAAAGAGTCCAGTGCAGTGAACAAGAGGGCAAGGTTGCAGATGAAATTACAGGTGACAAGCAAAGGAATGCTGTTGAGGGACAAGAAGTTTGGGAGGTAGCAACATCCATAGTGATAGCTAGAGCAACATGTGGGGTGAAATTTATGGTGGCAGCTGAGACAACAGTGATAGCAGCAGAAGAGGCACTGATGCCTTATGATTTTTATTCTAACAATTGTTTTGTGAATACAGGTCTAAATGAAGATGCTGGAGAAAGTCTATTAGACAGAGAAATTGAAGTGATGAGGCGGATGATGGTGAAAGAATCCCGGAAGATACCAGCAGCAGTGAAACAAAGGAGAAGCAACAAAAGGAAGACCGTAGAAGATTGCAAGAGTGCAGCTAGTGGAGCAAAGTAGCATAAAGTGTGGAGACCTGGAGAAGAACAACAGACAGAAGCAACGGCAAATGGAAAGTTGCAACATAAGATATGGGATCCAGGAAATCATAGATCTAAACACATGATTAGGAGATCATGAAATTTTTCTACCTTGGGAGTCTGATGCGGGAGCATTCAAGCCAAAGGGAAATTATTGTAAATAATAGACATAGGGGGTCATGCATTTGTGTAAATAGTTTCCTAAATTCCAAGTCAGTTTAATATTTAGGCTTTTAAGTAGATATTTTCAAAATAAATAAATAAAACTAGGAGAGCTTTTAGGCATAAAAGGAATGGATGTGGATCATTAAGTGATAAGGAAGCTTTTCTATTTTAGAACAGGGAAAAAGATGGGAAAAATCCTCAAGATGCTTTTGCCATATGTATGCATTGCATGTAGAGTTAGAGCTTTTAGTTGAGTGATTTTAGGATTTTTAGATCATGCTAAGTTTTATAAATTATGAAGCCTCAAAGGCATTGAAAAAAATCAGAGAGTGAGAGAGAATGAGTGAGTATGAAGAAGAAGATGCCATGAATAGGCCATGATTTCTCTTGTAAATAATTTATTTCTTAATTAATTATTTCAGTGATTTGTGTGCATATGTATTGTCTGGAACTTTGAGAGCTTTTAACATTTATCAGGGATAATATGCTGGATTTACTTTGTATTGCAATGCATGGTTATATGCATAGACAGAGTTTAAAGATTTTGGGTTTTGCGGGTTGCGCCCTGCATAAGGTAGTGCTGCCACCAAACGCAGCATGGGGAGAGATAGGTAACAATTTTTTAAGTTTTTATCAATTTTAAATATTTCTTTATGTTTTTTAAATATGAAAATGAACTTACAAATATTTTTTATGGGATTAAAATACTAACATAAAGATCATGTTCCATATGTGGGCCTGGTAAGACCAGATGGATTCCCACAGCATAGGCATCACAAAAGAGGTGCCAAAGAGGTAGCAGCTAAGACAGAGAGGGTCTTATATGCAGTCCAAAGAAACCTGGTGAGATTGACTCACCAGGTACCAATGGTGGCCATAGAGGACCTACCTGAGGAGATGTAGCGCCGCGTGGTAGGAGTACCACGAGATTGGGTCCACATACTTCGGCGTGTGGCCAATGCAGTAATCACCTTCTTAGCCGCTCATCTTGCGCTGGGTTGATAGATAGACTGGACATGATTATGGGCATTTAGCCCTGATTTTTTATATTATTAGGTATAAAGATTATATTAGGTATGCTAGTATATATTATTATTATTAGAGATTAACTTAGTATACATATATATTATTATTATTGGTATTAATATATAATGGTTATTTATTATTTATTGTTTACTATATATTAGTGTTTATATATT
The DNA here is from genome assembly GCA_000404065.3 of Pinus taeda. Taxonomy (NCBI): domain Eukaryota; kingdom Viridiplantae; phylum Streptophyta; class Pinopsida; order Pinales; family Pinaceae; genus Pinus; species Pinus taeda. Next base: position 7,455 of record APFE030102543.1, on the reverse strand, counting down.
ATATATTATTATTATACATTATTATATATTAATATTTTATTATTCTTATATACTAACTCTTTTCTCCGTTTATTTATATTAACTATTTCTTCGTTGAATATAGTTATATATATGATTAATACATAATGTAATAATCTGATTTTTAAACTAACCTTAAGTAAATATGGTACTTATTTACCTAATTGATCTTAGT
>APFE030102536.1:20806-43759 GCA_000404065.3 Pinus taeda | reverse complement strand
AATGTTTTTATAGGTTCCAACTGGGGTGTCCACAAGATGATCCTTGAAATGATAAAGTACTTCACTCTTCATACATGACAGACTTTATCTTCATCTATTATAGACTTTTCACTTTAGGGGGTAATCTGTTGCACTGAAAATTGTCACTTGACATTCTGCTATCTGTGTGAGTTCATTACCACTCATACTTTCCTCCTCTACAAGTCTAAAACATCTGTTCCTCATATCAAGTCTTGAAAATAAGAGAAAAGCTCTCAAAAGTTTTTAAGACTCTGGTTCCGCACTTTCTCTTTGTCTTACCTGCAGTCCCGCACCTAATGGTCATGTCTCTGGCGCACCTGACTGCACTGTCTCTGTGTTGAAGGTGCGGACCCCCGTAAAAGTTAAAAAGGTGCATGTATACTTTGAAAAAACTCACTTTCAGTCATTTCTAGAAGCTTCTAGAAGGAACCTTGAGGTGGCAAGTTCACTCTTTTAAGGTTCATGTAACCCATACCTTAAGGAGATAACCCCTTGATGTGAGGAGCTTATTATTTTGAAGGAGGAGTCTATCCCTTCATAGGTGGAGCTGTAACCTCCTCCTCAGCACTATAAAAAAAAGCATTGATCTGGTTAACGGGTTGAAGTTAGAAGCTTAGTATTTTTTGAGGTAAAATGCTGTTGGAACTTAGTTTTCCTTAGTTGATTTTATATGAGGAGAGATTACATACCTCTATGTATCTCATTTGGAAGAGTGCAAGACTTGTCAAAGTAAAGGAATTTCCTGTTTCGATCCCCAAGAAGAACTTGTTCAACATCAAGGCTGAAAAGGTTGTAAAGTTCTTCTACTATTCAAAGTTACTACAAATATATTTGTTTTTATTAATAAGTTCTTAATTCATTGTTTATTTTATGGATTCCTTGATCACCATAATAGGCATGATTTATAATATGTGCTATGCAGATGCTATTTAATGTTTGCATGTTTGTGATTGCAGGTCTTCAAAGGTAACTCTTTCGAATGATTGGAGGATGACTACTATGAACAAGCACTGGATCTAAGGTAGGATCTTAACACCTTTGTAGTATTTACTTATAAATCACATATGTCTAGAGAAAGATAGGTTTGTTTGTCTGTTTGTTGCTATTCTATCTTTTGATACTAGGGAGATTGGTCTTGTTCGCAAGATCGATTTATCCGGCCAACATTAACGATCCGTTGAATAAAGTAACATAGGAACGCCAATGCACATGAGTCTGTAAAACCTTTAATTCTTTGTCTTGGATAAATTCTAGATCAAGTGGTATTAGAGCTCTTGGTTACTATGATTAGACAAGCTTGTGCTAGAATTTGTTGTTGAATGCTAACTAGATCAAAGCTTAAACTAGGGGAAGGATAGTTGGTTGAAACTAACCCTGAAATTTGAAGAGTCTATCCTAAGAGGAAAATGTCAAAAGAAAGTCCCTTGGAATCAGACCCTCAATTCATGGATAGTTTCATGACCATGAGAGCCATGGTAGAGGAAATGTATAGAGAATTGAAGAAAGGTAGAGAGGAATATTCATCAAAATCTAAAGGAGATAAAGGAGCAGAAGAATCTCTCCTCCATTACCACTCTAAATGCAAAGGGAAAGAAGAAAAACTTCCCACACCTCTTAGTAGCCCTGAAAGAAAAAAGAAGACATCTTTGATTAAATTGGATGTTAAATTTGATTAACCAATATATGATGGAGAGTTGAATGATGAGAAGTTGGATAATTGGATTAGACGGATTGATGTTTATTGCAGAGTGCAGAGCATTGATTCAGACAATAGTAAGATTCAGTTGGCCAGCCTACGCCTTGGAGGCACTGCCTTGGTATGGTGGGAAGGCAGGACACAAGCTGACATGAAGAAGCATGGTAAAATTCTTTTTGTCTGGAGTGAATTTGTTTCTGAAATTAAAAAACAATTCTATCCACTAGCCTATATGTAGCAAGCCATGATGAGCTGGCAACCTCTTCGACAATTAAAAAGGCAAAGTGTACGAAGTTACACCCAAGAATTTAGGAAAAGAGCTTTGATTCTAGGAATTTATTTAGACTCACTTGAAACTTTGATAAAGTATATAGGTGGTCTACACAACTACTTAAGGCACACTATTCTCGTGTTTAATCCCACTAGCATAGATGAGGTATCTGTTCAAGTTACACATCTAGAGGCTAGAGGTAAGAATGTGAACCCAGAAGTTGGGGGATCATCAAAACCCACTGCTAGCAAGAATAAGAATAAAATAAAACATAAATGGAAAGAGAGGAAGACAAATACTATACAAAAGACCAAATATTCATGCACTTATTGTAAGAAGGATGGGCATGATGATGAACACTGCTGGATTCTACATCCGGAGTTGAAACCCAAGAAGTACGATGACAAGAAGAAGAAGACTGTTGTAGCTACTCAAAAGGATTTGGAGTCAGACTCAGGAGATGAAGCAACAATTGCAGCCACAGGTATAAAAGGTAAAAATTCTAAAGCATCTACTAGTAATTCTACACAATCTACTGACAATGAAGAAAATGAGAGGAAAAGACATGAGCTTTTTCATATTCGAGTTGTTTCCAAGCATCAAAAGATTGATACTTTGTTTGATAGTGGCTCACAACTAAATTTAATTTCTGAAGAGATTGTAAAGAAATTAGGATTACTAACTACACCTCACAAATAGCCATATCCATTAGGTTGGTTATGTGATAAAGCACAGCTACAAGTGACTAGACAATGTAAACTTAGGTTTTCTTTTGGGTCAACATTTGTAGATGAGGTTGAATTAGATAATTCCTTTGGATATATGTGGAATTATTTTAGGAAGTATGATAGGAAAGCTATTTTCTATAGAGCTGGGAACAAGTATCAACTCATTAAAGATGGAATCGAATATTTTGTAAGAGCTCATAAACTCAAGAATAATTATACTCTTATAAACTCAAGGCAGATGAAAAGAATTGTAAATTCATGCAAACAATTTTTACTAGTGGTTGTAAAGGAAAATAAACTTGATAAAACCAATGTATTTGAGGGATGTAATGCTAAACAGCAAGCTGATTTAGAAAAAGTTGTTTCAAAATATGATATACTATTTCAAGAACCTAAAGGTCTACCACCCAAAAATGAAATAGTACATGATATTAATTTGAAAGAAGATGCTCCATTGCCTAACATCAGAATGTATAGGTTGTCTGCTTTAGAGAATGCAGAATCAAGAATCAAGTACAGGAGCTACATGAGAAATGATTCATAAGACCTAGCACATCGTGTTGTGGGTCTCCAATTGTCTTGGTGAGAAATAAAGATGGCTCATGGAGAATGTGCATTAATTACCAAGCACTGAATAAGATAACGATCAAAAATCGTTATCCCCTTCCTCGCATATATGATCAATTAGATCAGTTGAAAGAAGTTGTTTATTTTTCCAAGTTGGACTTGCGTAGTGGCTATCATCAGGTCAGAGTTGCAGAACAATATGCATAGAAGACTGCTTTCAAAACAAAGCAGGGATTGTATGAGTGGTTGGTTATGCCTTTTGGCTTAACTAATGCTCCTGCTACTTTCATGAGAATAATGAACGATGTACTCAAACCTTTTATTGATGATTTTGTCATCATATATTTGGATGACATTCTTATATTTAGTAAAACATGGGAAGAACATTTGAAGCATGTCAAGCAGACTCTAGATGTTTTGAAAAAAGAGAATATTTATGTTAAGCTCTCAAAATGTGAATTTGGTGAAACATCTTTGAATTACTTGGGTCATATTGTAGGGGGATGGTGAATTGAAGATAGATCCCTCTAAGGTTGCAGTGATTGTAAATTGGCCTAAACCCAAAATTTCTACAGAAGTTAGAAGCTTCTTAGGAGCAGCACAATATTAGAGAAAGTTTATTTCTAACTTTTCCTTGATTACAACTCCCTTACATGATTTAACAGGATTGAACAAGGTGTTTCAGTGGGGATAGCAGAAAGCCTTCGATACCTTAAAAGAAAAGGTTAGTACAACACCAGTACTAGCACTGCCCAATCTTCAAAGACCATTTGAGATTGAAATGGATGCCAGTGACTATGCCATGGGAGCAGTGTTGATGCAACATGGTAAACCCATATGTAATTATTCTAATACATTTAATTCTGTAGTATTTAATTATCCCACATATGATAAAGAATTGTATGCATTAGTACAGAGTGTGAAAAAGTGGAAACATTATTTAATGGGCAAAGAGATAGTTATACATACTGATCATCAACCACTTCAATATTTTCACTCACAAACTAAGTTGCAGCAATCAAGACACTATAGATGGATGGGCTTTCTACAACAGTTTCATCTTGTCATCAGATATAAAAAGGGCATACACAATAAAGTTGTAGATATGTTGTCCATACCAGTCATAAATGCATCTACTATACTTAAGCATAATTGAGTATTGCATGAAAGCTACATTGAACAGTATGCTCAAGGTATAGATTTTAAAGATGTATATGCAACTTTAAGTCATGGCAAACAAGTAGGAGAATTGGATTATCATGTTAAGGACCAACTCTTGTATCATTTGGGAAAGTTATGCATTCCTCAAACAAAAAGAGTAAAGATAAGTCGAAAAGCACACACTTCTCTAATATCAGGTCACTTTGGTGTAAGTAAAACAGTTGCACAGCTACAAATATTTTGTTATTGGCCAAAAAATAATGAGACCATTTCTAGATATGTAATAGGGTGTACCATGTGTGCTAAAAGCAAGCCCAACAATAGAAAACTAGGCTTGCACACTCCACTACCAGTTCCTTCTCATCCTTGGGAAAGTGTTTCTATGGACTTCGTTGGGGGACTACCTAAATCTAGAAAAGGTCATGACTATTTATATGTTCTTGTGGATAGGTTCAACAAAATGTGTATTTTAATACCTTGTAACAAATAGGTTACAAGTGAACAAACTGCAAGGTTGTTCTTTCAGAATGTACGAGTTCATTTTGGATTACCCACTTCCATTATATCTGATCGAGATACCCGATTTTTTGTGAAATTTTGGTCAAGTTTGTCGAAATTTATGAACACCAGACTGAAGAAGAGCACACCTTTTCATCCACAAATAGATGGCCAAAGAGAAGTGGTCAACAGAACAGTGATCCAGTTGCTCAAAGGCTATTACAACAAACATCCCAAGCTTTGGGATGAACATTTATGTTATGTGCAGCATGCTTACAACCGAGCTAAACATTCTTCTACACAAAGATCTCCTTTTGAGACCTGTTTTGGTTTCACACCAAGGTATCCCTCGGATTTTGTCTTTGGTAAAGACATAGTAGTAGATGGACACAGTGAAGTGGACAAGAAAACCAAGTTCATTGAAAAAATCCAAGAGATTCACCAGGCAGTACAGGAACAGTTGGAAAAGAGCCAAGCCAAGTACAAGGCAAGGCATGATAAGCATCAGACTAAGCATAGTTTCCAAGTTAGTGATCAAGTCTAGCTGTATATTAGCAAAGACAGAATGCAAGGTGAAGGTAAGAAGCTGAAGCCAATAAGGTATGGACCTTTCAAGATACTTGAGAAAATTGGTGAGAATGCTTTTCACCTTGATTTACCAGCTTACATGCATATCTACTCAGTTGTTAGTGCAAACAACTTGAGACTATTTGAACCTTCATTGATTGAAGATCCCAAAGAGTAGAGTCAATTGCCTTCTATTGATGATCTGTTACCTGAATATCTCAATGAGTTGCAGGAAGATATAGTTTTGGACAAGAAAGTGAGAACTATGCATAGGGGGGATGTTGAGTACCTGAGGATTGGACTGAAAGGTTCAAAGCCAAGTAGTACGAAATGGATAGAAATTAGGCAAGCGAGGAATCTATACCCTCACTTGATTGATGCTTAAAAACCAACTTTTGGTCGTCCAAAAGATTTTTCAGTGGGAAGGCCATGATCCGAATTGGATCCTAAAGAACTCTCTAAGTTTTCATAACTCTGTAAAATTCATGCCAAAGTTTCAAAGACTTACAAAGGTCAAGCTTATCATAAATGTCCTCGAATAGTTGTAATTTGTGAGCAGTGCTGAGCAATGAGGACCCTCGGTCAAGCACATCGACCGTTGGCCCATGGTAACGTGCGCTATCACGAAACAACAAAATGGGAAGCCTTTTTGAAAAACGGTTGAGGTTTCTGATATGCGATTAGTGACAATCGCATATCACCGGGAAAAACCCTCAGAGAAGAAAAAGCATCAAGTGACCTAGACCCGAAAAGTCATAAAATAGTACGGAATTCGCCGATTCTGTCAGAGGCGGGTCCCACATGAAAAATGATAGGATATTGGAAGGGATTCTAGAAATAAGTGGTTTCAACTGAGTCCTTCCTGATGCCACACACTCGGTGCCACGCGTTTGGCGGAAGAGAGAGAAAACTGCTCATATCAAACAGGTAAGCGCCATGCAACTTACCCGCCCGATATGGATGGAGACCGTAGGATTTGGAGGCTCCAGATCAACGACGGACATGCAATTTTACGGATGACTAAATTCAACGAGGTAAACAAGCCGAGTTATATAAAGTTTTTAAGTCCGCCATGAAAGATGAGTTGGCAGAGGAATCATGTTCGTGGGCATTCTAGGAAGTTAAATGAGAATAACGGTAGTTCAAACATTTCCAAGAGAACTAACACTTAATTCGTTATGAAATAGGTGGCCACCTCCCTAAGAAGCATTACACAATGATGATGACACAAAATAGGGGAATTCAAACAGACAGAGGTAGAAGAACCAGAATGCTGGGAAGTGGAAACGAACAGTAAGGAAGCAGATTAGCTTTAAATCCATGAACTAACAGAAACAAGGCAAGTGGTGAGAAAAGCGAGTAAGAGAGCTAAGAGCAGAGAATAGAGCGGAGCTAACTTGAAGGCATCATCAAGCCAGACAAAGCCAGAGAGAGTCAGAGAATCTCGGTACTCTAAAGAAGGCTTGAGAGGTTCAAGCAAACTCCTCTGTAAATATCTGTCATGTATTGAGTCTTAGATTGGGCTCATACTACTGTGACCAATAGAGATCAAGTTTCAATAAGGAGAGTTTGTGTAATCCAGAGACTTGGGGGAATCCAAGTCCAGTCCTACTGATTTATATCTGTTGAGTGAGACTCAAATTGAGCTGACTCTTGTAAAAATCTACTTTGAAAACATAATAAAGAGGCCACCACTGAAGGTTAGACCAGGAGACGTAGCCCAGGAGCATTAGGTGAACTCCTTATTAAACTTGTTGTGTTTACATGGTTCCTGTTATGTTTTCTCTAACTGCTTCATATGTTGATGGTTGTCCAGACATATCGAGTCTATCCAAAATATTTCCTAGTGATTCTACAAGAACTTGTGATGAAGGCAGACTATCTTCTGAAGTAGAAGGATATAGGTGGATCCTATTTCCAAAATGCAATGGAGTATTGGATGGAATATCCTTCGTAATTTCTTCTATAGCAATCAGTCTAGGCAGAAGAGGTAGACAGTCAGGTCCATAAAATATTTCTGGTGCCGAAGAAGGTATAGACTCTATAGCGACAGGTACTGGAGGGGCAACACCTTCCGAATCAACCCCAGATGGAGCTAGTTCAGGAATATAAGTGTTTACCATTACACTAGGATCAGTTCTAATTTCCTCTTGTAACTGCGGAACTTCTTCTGTAGAGGCAGGGATACCATAAATAGTTGGAGTAACCAGAGTCTCTGAGGATGTTGAAACACAAGCTTCAAACAAACCAGGAGACTTTGACTCGGTTAAACGAGTTCGCTTGGCCCAGAATGGTTTCATTTCTAGAGTCAAAGATGGTTGACTCATTAGTCTGCATGAACGATGGGGTTTTGATTGACTTTCTTCCACAATTGCGGATTACGTGATCAACTCAAACTAACAAGGGGAAAATGTTACTCTGAATTAAATGAATTTTATGACGCTTTGAAACAACTTGCTTTTTCAATTTTTAAGAGTCGAGAAGAAGCTAAAGATGACTCTAGTCGCCTTTAGTGACAAGTGCTCAGATGGACCTTTTCTTTTAAGGAATCTGAAAAGGAATGAAAATTACTACTCTAGAAATCTAGACAGAGGGATTACCAAACCAATCACAAAACTGCAGAATACTTTTTACAGTATGGCAGTCAATCTTCCTGAATGTTGTGTTCAGTGCATTGCGATCGATAGGGCGATAGACACGACTTCCTAAGGATAAAGGATATAGCCTATTGTGGTCTCCCAATATGTACTCGACGGCACGTGGGAGCACAAGTTCGTATTGGCACTTGTCGTCTCAAAGAGGAGGAATCACCCAACCTACGATGAAAGTGATAGTTACGAGGCTTTATGACACCGGAATATGTCTCTAGCCTAGACTTCTAAATGTTGTGCATTAGGTTCCAAAGCATTTTTATGTTCATTGAAATTTATTTTACAGTTGATCTTTCTTAAGAAGTTTTCCTTTAAGGTTCACCGCGTGATGTAGATATACAAATCCTAAATATGCAATCTAAGATGATAAACAATCATTTATTTCTCTTTTTGCAATGAAAATCCTATCTACTAAGCAAAGAGAAGCAAAATTCTTTCAACATAGAGCAGAGAGAACACACTAAGATGCACTATCCTAAATCAATCTCCACAAGCAGTCTCAATGCAAATGCACATGCATGTATTTGTTTTCTACTTTCTAAATGTGTGAATGAGAAAAAGAATGCTAAGTGCAAATCTGAATTATCTTTTCTTTCAAAGCGACAGTACTAACAATTTTCTTTTCAAAAAACGAAAAGAAGATAAGGATGAAACTTTGTGATTTTGAATTGAAAACCGATTTCGACACTTGAAATACTATTAATTCAAATCAAATACATGAGTAACAATGTAATCAACTATCAAAAAGAGGAGGATTCTTTTCTTTGACTAAAAACGACACTTGCGACACTTCCAAATCAAAAGATGATAGTTCGATTAAGCTATTGTTTGTAAAGGAGAACTGTAAATGGCGAAAAATACATAAAAACATTTACAATTCTTTGTACAATGGAGGCTGAATAATGCAAAGGAATGGAGTTTCAATAGTGGTATACTGATCACAAATAGAAAAACTCCTAAATAAAGCTAAAGAGAGTGAAGAAACAACCAAAATATGGAGGTAGAAACAGTCTTATCTAATCATCGCGCTTGTAACACAGGGAAACAGGGATGCATCTCACCTACAACACGTGGGAGGTGCGATGCATCCAGACTGTCAAAAGAAGACAATGTGATGGTCTAGAGATGAGACTTTAACTTGGTTTTTGGTCATAGTTTGCAGCTTAGTTCAGGGATTTAAGCTGAGCTAATGATAGTCAGTAAATACAAAACATAGGGGCTGATCTAAGGAGGTTACTTGAGCCACCACCAGGGCACTCAAGATGTTTTCAAATCAGATGTTTGATTCATAAACTAACCCGGAGATTGACTGAAGTAGCATTTATCTACTTTGCAGTTGCATAGCAAAAGTAGTTCGAAGGATAGGTGGCATAACTTCAGGCTCCGTCTGTAGTTTATAAAGCAAAAAAACTAGAAACAAGCAAACAAGTTATTCGCTCCCCAGTGGAGTCGCCATTTTGTTATCGGGAAAAATAGTGTCCATTTAGAGCTGCTAGTCCCACTAAGACAGGTAGCTATCTTAAAAACAAACAAACTAAAGTTACTTGCATTTTCCTTTACGAGAAGTATATGAGAGAGAAGCAGAGAGTACCAACCTTAGTCTTCTGCTTCGAACCTTGCTTGTTTCCTCTCTCCTTTGACATATCTTTGCTGCTCCTTCCCCACTTGTCCCGCTTCAAAGAACACTTGTAGAGTCAAAGTAGCATAATACCATCAAAGCGTAGAGATCTACAATCATAAACAATATAGGATCAAATATATATTGACCATACAAATGCATATATCAATTCAAGATTCAAAGATATACAAGAATATGGAGGAAAACTCAAATAGATTTATTGATAGAAGTAGTAGAAGAGAGGATTACAACCCATTGATTCGGCCCAACGCCATCCTCCCAGCATGAAATCCCTTCTTCACCTCATGAAAAGCTAGATCACCCAACACTATGATGTTCCATAAAGAAACCAACAACACTTCCTTACAAGATGCAAAATTCTAGCCTTTTTATCTCTAGGATGAGGGATCCATATATAGATGTTTGCACGTGGTGAGTCAGCTTCTGGGTTTTTGATTAGTGTCATTTCTCTGATAGTTCTCAATTCCACTTGGATATTTCATGATCTCTTAGTCATCCCTAGGCGAATTCAGAGAGGTAAGTGTCATAGGAGAAGTTTCTGGAAGATTCCTTGATCATCCACCTTGCAAACTATCTTTGGATTTGTCTACTCTCACCCATTGCACCCCATAGAAGGTATTTTCAGTATGCATTGCACCCCCCATGTGCATTAGCTGAGATGCATCGCACTTTGACCATGGAGCAGGTGAGATGGTCCAGTTTTGACCAGTTCTGAGCAGTTTTTCATGGAGAACTTCTGGGAGATGATGTAATCAGCTGACCTTGTTCCTTTAGCATATGAAACAACACTTTTAGGGACTTAGAAGCCCTTGTTTTATGGACATATAAGATTGGGATTGCAGTGCCCAAATATGTCTATAACACCTACACTATGGTCAAGGGGATGCATTTCAGCCTGAACCCTATAGGCAAGAGTTCTATCCATCATCAATTCATAGCTCCTGTAAGTATGCTCATCATGTCCTACGAACCTAAAAAAGTTGTATAACAATTGTTACGGTGCTTGTACATACTTCTGTAGCAAGTGGAAATTATCAGTGTCATGTTTTCCGGCTACCTGACAAATAGCGCACCATAATACAGGCCCCACGCTAGGTCCCACTTGAGCTTCTGGCCTTAAAGGCATCTGTCGTTCTCCTGCAATGTAATTTGCAAAGACTGGGTAGTGGTCTTTGTCATGACACTGACTCTTGCATTTCAAGCACCATACCTCCTCATGTACCTCTGGTAAAATCATTCTGTCCTACTTCAGACTTCTCATTTCAAGGCACAGATTCTTCAGTTGCACATGGATCTGTTGAAATCCTAGATTAGGCTCTTACATCGGAGTTTCATGTAGTCTCATGGAAATCTCGAACGCCTCTGCCTAAGTTGTTATCTTCTATTGTGACAACGAACTCCTTAAGTGTGGTAGTAGTGAAGCCACAAACCACTCGTGATGTTGTCCATCTATTAAATTCATGTTGGCTTCACAGAGTGTACATTTTAGCCTCTGATCTACTTCCCAAGGCATCTCACCAGGTTGCATCATGATCTCTTTAAATCCCATAACTGACTACGCCTCAGATTTAGGCCTACTAAATTCCATATTTAATTCTACCTGGATGTCTGCTACTCCAACAATTAGTTATTATTAGAGTACTTAATATACTAGGTTAGCGCGCGATCTTGCAAAGCACTAACCAGTGTCACCTTCTTTATATGATCATCTGTAACACCTTCAACTTCCCATACAGCCCTCACAACGAACTAGAATTGGTTAGGGTTCTCATTTCCCAAGATTTTGAACAAAGGAAACTTCACCGTATTTGCCATACCGAACCCCGGTGGAGGTGGAGGTGGTATGGGAAAAGTTGGAGGTGAGGGTGGTGAAGTTGGAGGTGATGTGGGTGGAGGTGGTGTTCATGGGAATCCTTGTCTTATTAACTGAATAAGACTTCATAGAGAAACCTTCGCTATCCCTTATTTTTCACTTCATGAAGGTGAAATAAAAGGGCTATACTCCAGATCTTTTTTTCCTTCATTCTTGTATGTTTTTTTGCTTCGCATAGTCCCAAACATCAAGGTAGCTGCACAACCTGTTTTTCACACAACAACAATTTAATCCAAGTATTCAAATATTTTACATACTTACCTCGTGGTCCTTTGAAAAAGCATCGCTCCACCTCACTATAGTTGACTGAGGTGTCGACCGCGAATTCAGTCACAAATCCTCCTCTGATGCAGTCAAGCCAATGATCGACATCACAGGCAATCTTATCCTCTGATGCTTCCAAGCTTCGTACTAGCTCTGGGGTCCACACAATAGGACCATAAAGTTTCCACCTTCCTTGGCTATCTGCTAGCTTCGCAATCCGCTCGTATAGCTCGATAGGGATGGAGAAGAAAATGATCTCGTGGATTTATATATATAGGTATCTGTCCAACCACTATTATTTTGTCAATCGCAGGTTTCTATTCTCTTTTACGATGAATTCATGGATTTTTCTATCCAACCAATCTCCAATTTCCTTCTTAGTTGGATTCCAGTGATACGAAATCACAAATCTCTTATGCGGATTCCGGTCCCAGCAATGGAACCATTTGTTGGCTTGAGGGGGGCCTGACCCAGGTTCAGCATTAATTAGCCAAATAAATCCCTACACTATTGGCCCTTTCAGCATTAACCCACAGAGCGCAGACCAAAGTCTCACCTGAAGAAGTATGGGGGGATGCTGGAACCATGTTTTTGCACCTTGAGATGGTTGTTATTTCATTTGATTCATTTTATCCCTGCCTTTGCATAGGTGATCTTGCTATAGGGCTTGTAAGACAAACCCTCTATTCTGGCTTTCAATACCTTCATGAAAGTATATGATCGACCTTGACACAGCCCTAATCTGGGGCTCAGGTACTTTCACGCTGTTATGGCAGCGTGCCATGCAGATTCCTCAATTACCCTAAGTGATTTTCTTATTTCTTTGAATACTTAAAGTTACCACCGCGTAATTAGATATTCGTAATTGCATTTATTTATTCAATGTAACTGCATTCATTCATGCATCATAGAAACATAATAAAGGAAATTCATACTCAAAATATCCAAACCTATTAATAGATTTAATACACAGAAATTGTAGAATAACTCATTTTATTAATATCTTCCAAGTGTTACAGACTCTTTTCACCTAGCGCACACAGCTACGGGGGTCCGTGGACTCAACTGCAGACTTCTACCCTAGGCCTCTGTGCGCTCAGTTGCAAACTTCTACCCTAGGCCTGTGTGCACTATGCTGTGAGCCTCTACCTATGCTACAACCCAAGACTTAGATTGCTTTCTCTAAGGCTATGACTCTCTTACATGTTTCTTCTTAAACTACATAGAGCTTAGCTCTTTTTATACACTCCCATGGTTCATGGACTGTGGGTAGATCTCTTATAGCTGACTTTACTTTACAAAACTAAGGGCAGACTACCCTTTATGCACATAACACCTTTTCGCTCTGTGGCCACAAAATGCAGAGTCTTTACAATAATATTACAAAAACTAACTTAAACATGGGCTTTTAGCCCCAAAACTTCCCTTCGGGGATCCCACTCCTAATAGTGAGTGGGAACCTTAACGACGCACCTGTGTCCTACTCCCATGAAGAAAAGATAGCTTTTGATGTCCTGTTCTCTGTTCAGAAGCTTCATCATTATATCCTTATGCGTACCACCAAAGTTGTGACCAATTCCAACCCCATGGCTTTCCTATTGATTCAACAAATCATTAGTGGGAAGCATTCCTATTAGATTGTTATACTTCAAGAATTAAATCTTGAATTTGTCACACCCAAGAGTAAGAAATATTTATCCTTTGCTAAAATCATTTATGAATTTCCCACTAGTGCATCTAATTCACCAGTTAATGATGATCTTCCATATGAGTGCTTGTTTTCCATTACCTTAGATGATCCATGGTATGGTGACATCCTTACCTATCTGCGAACCCATAAATTCACCTGCCATCTCATTCGTGATGATAGATTACATATTCGACATCAAGACCCCTGCTACCTTCTTATTAGTGATGATATTTATCATCACATTATCGACATTGTCCTTCGTCATTTTCTCACCCATGCTGAAGTTAAGAAAGTGATCAATGCCTACCATGGTGGCGCTTGTGGTGGTCACCTCTCTAGAATGGCCACTTCCCAAAAAATTGTGCGTGTCGGGTACCTTTGGCCTTCTCTCTTTAGTGATTATTGAGGTAGTCAAACACTGTCCCAATTGCTAGTTATACGCCCTAAGGCGCGAGCTCCACCTTCTCCCATCCATCCCGTTGTCACAACCAGTACTTTCTATAAATGGGCTATTGAATTGATGGCGTTTCAAACACCATATGCTAATAACCACAAGTATATTATTGTGGTCGTTGACTATTTTACCAAAATTGGTTGAATCCATGACAATGTTCAATAACACTACAGCTATGATAGCCCTTTTCTTCTTTAACCATGTTATCGATCGATTTGGGGTTCCAAAAAAATTGGTATCTAACCATGTCCGACACTTTGAAGATGAGATATGGTGTGAGATATCCCCTCTATTAGGCTTCAAATTTCAATATTCATCGACATATTACCTCGAAGGTAATGGCCAAGTTGAAGCGGTCAACAAGATCCTTAAGACTATGCTTCAGCGGACGGTGAATAAACACAAGACCAATTGGAATTTAATTCTCTTCCCTGATTTGTGGTCCTATAAAAATTCTGTTAATACCCCCACCCAGTTCATTCCTTTCCACTTTATTTTTGGAGAGGAGGTAGCTTTACCAATTGAGTGAAAAATCCCTTCTCTTCACCTTGTTGTCGAACTCCTCTTGGGCACCTAACCTTTATAACAATGACTCATCATGCTTGAGTGTGCCACTAAAGACTGGCGTGTTGTATTGCAAACCATCGAAGCAGCCAAAAAGCTCACCAAATCTTAGTATAACTACAAATTCCAGCCTCGTACCTTCCATGAAGGTGACCTTGTTCTTGAGTATGACCAAGCTCGTGGAGTCCTAGGGTGTGGGAAGTTTGAACCATTATGGCTAGGGCCTTATACCATACATAAGTGTTTAGGCAAGGGGGCATACCTATTAGAGGATCCAGAAGGAGAAATCCTTCCCAATCCTTGAAATGCACTCTACCTCAAGAGATTTTACCCATAGAATTTCCCATTGAAATGCATGTGTATCTTTCTTTCTTCTTGCATTTAGGTAGTTTGCATCCCCCAAATTCTTACACATTGTCTTCTTGTGTCTTTCAAATGGATCCATCATCCACACCTTATATTAGTTTTTCCAATGGTGCAAGTCGCTTCACTAGGAATCTTGCCTCCACAGTTTGGGCCATTTTCACTGCCTTGCATTCATTAGTCCACTCCAACTACGTTTGCGTTGGATATGCCATGAATAACCAGGATGAATATGATGTTGTGATAGTTTTTTTAGCTGATACCCTTAACCGACGAATCCTTCACCTTCATGTTTGTCTTGATTCCTTACTACTTTTCATGCAATTGAATGGCGTTTTTCATGTGCATAATCCTATCCTATTTGGAAAATATCTACGAGTTAAGTTTTTGGTTTGTGAATTTGAATCCATTTCATTCAATCGTGTTCCTAGAGCCCAAAATAACTATGTAGATACCATTGCAAATAATGTTCTAAATTGGAATTTATCACATATAACAAGACATCCATAAAAAAATGGTGAACCAGAACTGTCACAAAAGTATGCATAATCATAAATATGTATCATCATACAATGTTTTGAGTCCACTACTATAAATACATCTGACATGCTCATTCACATGTTATCATAAAAAAAAAACTAGAGACCCACATGTCGTTATGCCTAATCATTATCATCTGGAGTCTCCCGAGCCAGTGACTCCATCCCCCAGGTCGTAGATCTCGTACTTCCTGACTGACAATCGCAATGCGCGACATGATTCCTCGCCACTTTAAGGGAAGACCCGTGCACTCATCTGTATATTTATCTTCTAGATCATGCCACCCGCGCTCTGTCACCTTGGTTAGTAATGCATTGCATCCGCGTTGGAGATCCTCCATTAAAGCATCACCACCTGATCTCTATTGTGATGAGGTATGACCTTGATCTACGACCCCTAAAGCTACGAATCATCCTGTGTATCATGTTGGCCTCATCAGTGCTATATCTATATAAGTTTAGAAATCAGTACCACATACATATCTTTCTTAAGGTAAAAATGCATATCATGCCAACCGCCCTCTCATTTCTTGATTCCCTTGAATCTCAACATGAAGGGACTCCAAATATCACTCTTGGCGATACCTTCAGCTCTGCCATACCTTCAAAATGCCATTATGTTTTGTTAGTCAAGAGTCAAAGGCATTCATGTTCACTACTTAGCTTCAGCTCCCAGTAGACCAACAATCCTGCCCATCCTCTTAGCCCAAAACACAATTTTTTCCCTCAAAACTGCATTGGATGCACTTATGGGCCCCATTCCTATGCTCTAGAGTGTTAATTAGGGCCCCAAAAGTGCGTTTTAACCATAAGGATGAGAAAGGATCCCCCGTAGAGAGTTGAAGCCCTATATGAAAGTCTAATCCACAAAAAATGATGAGTAAGGTTAGGTCACCTTCCTCCAACTTCAATATCCTGATTCCAATGGTTGGTTTGTTTGTTACGATCTCCACAAGGTTTAGGGCCTTCCCCTCCTCTTCAAATTCTCCATATCTCACTATGAAAATGAATTGGATTTGGAGGAAAAAAGGTTTTTTATAGGAAAAATCCTAGTTTTGTTGTCATCCATTGCGGCCAAACCATAGCTCCGTTTGACGAACCGTCAGCATCATTAGAAAGCTCTCATCATGTTTAGAATGGGTCTCTCTTTTTTTTTGTTAATTTGACACTTCACAGGGAAGCCATTTTTTCCATGAGGTCTCACTTTGTCACCTCTTAAAACTGAATTTCTACATTTGAGCCACTCGTACTCTGGTGCCACTTTACCTTTCAACTTGTTGCCGATTTTTGTCACGAGTAACCATAATTTACTCATGTTTTCACAGTCCCCTCCAGGCCTTTCCCACTTGGAATCATCATCGAGTCACCCTTGTTCAGAGCATCAAAGATGAATCACCCTTGTATTTATGGAGTCTGTTCCACATCCCCTTATGTCATGTTGCAATGTTTCATACGTCGTTATGTCACATCCCTCTCATTTTATTCATATTTGGCCTCTAGAATCACTGCTCCATCTTTGTTGAACCCCTGTTTGGGTCATTGACCATCCCCTCCAAAATCGAGTGATTCGCTGCCAAGTCAACCATCCTTATTATGCTTTGCCAAGGGAATTCATTAGTCTGACACCCATCTTCTTTCATTCCATCATCATCCCTGGTGTCATTCCATCAATAACTCTACTATGATCCATCGTGTCTTTGTTGAGGATTCCTTATTTCCTTAATGTTGGCGGGCCCCTTCTGTCGACCTCAGCAAATTGATTCTAGAAGAGTGGTTTAGAGGGTGGTGTACTTTGGTTGTAGCTTTCATCTTTGTTTAGTGCCTCAGATCAAGAAAAGGGACTCATTATTTCCCTTTTACTTGGTTGTCTCTCATGTGCTCGACATCAACTCCCTATTGTATGATTGAGATTTGTATGCTTAATGGTTCGGTGATCCAGACGATCGTCACAATGATTCCTGGGTGTGTGCAAGATGTTCTAGACCTCATGAGGGGGTGGCCCTTCAGGCAGCGCCCCACAAGCCCAGATGACCACAGATGTTGATCCAACCTTAAATGCAGTTCCGTAGACGTGATGGGTTTGGTTTCCACCGATTGCAACACCCACAACATGCATGTCTCCTTAACACGATCCATTTAGATCTTCAAAGCCCTTTGTTGTTAAAAATGGATTCCTTGGTTGTGATCCCCCCTCACCATGTCATCCCAAGGGGCATTATGTCTCATGTACTTAGATTTTATTGTATTTAGTCCCGACCTATGTTTTTCTAGGCACATTATGTATATGGAAACCATTGTATTATTTTCTAGCCTAGTGATGCTAGTGTATCATGTATCATGTATCATGTACTTTGTAGCTTAGTCCCACATTGTTGGGATCATCATTATTATTTGTACGTAGTTATCTTGGCAGGTATGGGTATGCCTCCCCTGCCTCATTTGAGATCATGTACTCCCACATAAAAGGAGACTTCTATCAGTTTAGTAGGTCTCGCCCCTCCATTATTTGTTTGTCCTTAACTTGCTTTAATTATTTCTCTCTCTCTTAGACT
The DNA here is from genome assembly GCA_000404065.3 of Pinus taeda. Lineage (NCBI taxonomy): Eukaryota > Viridiplantae > Streptophyta > Pinopsida > Pinales > Pinaceae > Pinus > Pinus taeda. The sequence continues at coordinate 25,661 of APFE030102536.1, read as the reverse complement.
CCCCTTTTGGTGTCTCGTGGAAGTGTAACATACAACATATTTTGGTCATGCGATTTTCTCCTAACACTCATACGTGTGGGGGAAATCTTTTATCACCAAAAAATGATCACCTAGCCATTTATAACTAGGTGGATCAAAATACACGATGTAGATTTAATTTTACCATTGTATAATCACTTTCACTATGGAACATAATTTAGTAAACTACTTTTATTAAATTATTTTCAGTTTTAAATAAAAAACCAATGAGAATAATTAGATAATCATTATTTATTTAATTTTCTTTAAGAATAATTATTAAATCATTATTTAAATAATTATTCCTTGTCACATTTGACTATATCCCTTAGGAATAATTAAATAAATCACTATTTATTTCATTTTCCTTATTTTGTTGTTGGAATAATTGTCAAATCACTATTTAATAATTATTTCAATTTCACATCATTCTTAATTCTCACGAAATAGTTAATAAATCATTTTATTGGTTAATTATTTGTAAATAAAGATATTTAACCATTTTAAATATATTTTCTCTCTCCAATAAATGATTCCAAGCACTTAGATCTTGGTTTGGTTAATACTATTTTATTATTCCCCATTTTCGAGATTAACTCGATACTTTGTTATAAATAGCAAGGTTTTTTCATTCATTCTTGACCATGATAATACTCATCGTCACCATTATCATTTCTTTTCTTTTGAGCTCCCATTTGAGTTCTATACATTTTGTCTTGGTTTTTCACATATTGAAAGATAAGATCGTTTTCTTAAGCATTAAGGACATCAAAGGACCCATCCCGCAGGGGGACTTATAGAACCTTTTGTAGATCTCCTTCACCAAGTGTTTTTATAAAGAATGTATTCAATTAAAGTATTTCCATTTGGGTTATTGCATTGGATATTTTTACTGCTGCTTTTTATTTTGGATCGTTTATACTTTTGTTGTAGGTTTTCCATTTTTATCACAGATCTGAATCACAAGCAACAATCAACTTATTGTTAGAATCACTTGTCACATATTGACTTAAGTGAAGTTTTTTTGGTACACCTTCCAAGAAATTGCACACTAACATATATTCCATTGATAATTATTATCGATAGGTAAAAACTTTTGAAACATGGTATAGAAATTTAAATTTCAATTTAATTCATGATAATTTAAGTCAATGTTTGTATATAGATTAATATATGTATATTTATTTCATTAATTTTATTTTTAATAAATAAATTAATTCTAAAAAAAATAAATAGTATTGAAGGTTAATAATTTAGCTAAATTATAATAAATAGACTGAATGGTAGGGGAAAAAGAGAAAGTTTTATAAATAAATTTACTTGCAAATGACCTAAAGTTATATATATATATATATATATTATATATATAAGTAGAAGAGAGAGAGAGAGAGAGAGAGAGAGAGAGAAGAGAGAGAGAGAGAGAGAGGGGCTCAAAATGATTTTAATATAAGAAGAATTTTAATTTTTATTATTTATAGGATTAATAGCTTAAATTTCAGCAGTAAAGATGGCTAATGGTTAGCCACTCCTGGAAGCCTATAATCCATCAAATTTCTTCTTGTTAACGCCCTCTCCCTCTTCCCCCCTGTCACCCTCCCTCCTTTCTTTTCCTAAGTTTCGTTCCCCCTCTTTCTTTAAACCCCTTAATCTTTTATTATTATTTCATTTATAATGATGATTTTTTTAACATTTTTTGCCATCTCGAAATAAAATATATTCCTAAATAATTTTAGCTATGAATCCTATAAATAATATTAAAATTCTTCGTATATTAAAATCATTCTGAGCTTGAATTCAACTTTCTTTATATTATATATATATATAGATATAATATTATATATATATATATATATTAATATATATATATATATATATATATATATATATTATATATATATTATTATATAATTATGATAATTAATCTAATATTATTTTTAGTTATTATAAATTAACATTTATTATAAAATTTTATCTTTTGTCCCCTAACATTCAGTCTATTTATTATAATTTAGCTAAGCTATTAACCATTTAATAATATTTCACTTTTCGGAAATTCTTTTATTTATTAAAAATGAAATTAATGAAATAAATAAATATTTAATCTATCTTCAAAATTTGACTTAATTTATCAAGAATTAAATTAAAATTAAAATTTCTATACCATTTTTCAAATGTTTTTACCGATAAATAATTATTATCAAAGGAATATACCTTCTAATTTATTTTTCTTTCATTTTCTCATTTATTTATTCATTTACTCTGATATGTATTTCTTTGACCATTAATCTTTGTCATTTCATTTAAATTTTGTTGACCTTCCATCCCAAATTGTTGATCCTCCATCCCTTGACCGTTCATAATTTTTAATTTTTAATACTTTTAATATATTTTGATGTTTTCTCTCCATTAACCATTATACCAATCTTTCATTATTAAAAGGTTGTTCAACTCTCACGCTTAATATATTTATTCTTTCTATTCCTTGAATATAGGTGGAGTTTCCACTTGAAACGTCACACAAGAAAAACCTCCACACAGTTTAAATCCAAAAGTTTCAAGAAATATGAATAATTCTAGAAATCTCCACTCTCAAATGTTAGATTATTTTCCATCTAAGAGAATTAGGTTTTTAAAAACATTGAATGATCATGATAATTATAAAAATTTGGCTAATATTTGACCTTATAACATCCCCCCTACCACTATACCGCTATATTAATACCTGTTACAACCTTGCATTGTCATCATATCCCGAGGAGTCACATCAAAATCTCTCGAAAATCACCTAAATTCTTCCGATCCTATAAAATTGGATGTAAGTGTCTAGAAAATAATTAACACAAAATGACAGTTTAATTACGAATCAAACACTACCACAAGCGACCTATTTCATCCTCACTTGACATCCTAAAATTATCATGCCTTATCAACCATCTTCTCATTTTCCTCTACCACCCCTGTCAAAGAGAGACAATCCAAGATCAAAACTCCTTCTACACCATGGGTGTCATTGTCAAAACAAAGCCCAATGGAGTGAAATTCCTTCAAGCATGTCCTTTGGTTAGAGATTAGTTATAGCAGGTCAACTTGCTCAGTTTCTTTAAGAAATTTGATGGGCATGAGACAGAGATCAAAAAATATTTTGTATGAGCTTTTAATGGAGTAGAGGTAGAATTTGTCGACATTAAGCTAATTCTTATTGAGTCCATAGTGTGTAATCGTCTCCTCCCACATTTACCCACTTTCACTAGTTTTCCTAGGGTAAACATGAGTTGAGGGTCACTATGATAAGACTCAACCTCCTATATGACCTCAGGGAAATGGAGTCAACAAATTAAGACTTTACTGACCTCCCTCAAGTGCCTTAGGGCCTCCAAGAGCAACCAAACTGCTCCAAGTGTCCAACCTTTAAGTTAATCTGTTTCAATGACCTAGAGCATTAGTCGCTCCCTTTTCAAGGCTTCCAAGGGACTATGTCCCTCTGGTCTCTCCCGTAGGCTTGCTTCCCAAAAACTTTGGACTTTTTCAGTCAGTTCTATTCGAGCAACCTAGAATTTCGAGCCACTTTTTTAGGGCTAATACTTAGGTCCCTACCAAAAACTCAGTGAAACTTCCATAAATAATGAATCACATAGAAACAAGGCTTCCAAACCAAAACTTGAACTAGGACTTGACCTGACCTCTCCCGACCAGGACTGACATTCCGTCAAACACCTGATGAAGATACAACCTACAAGTGATGAATGCATATCTGAACATAAGGATCTAAAAAATTATTTGAGGTTACACAAGAAGGGTCTATACCTTCTCATAATACTTGTCATAACACCAATTAGGTCATTCATTAATCAACCATACATTCATTGAATGAAATGTGATAAGATCCATATTAAGATCTTTCATATAACCATGCTTATAACAAACATATAACCAGATAGATAACAATGGTAAAACAACCATTAAAGTCACATAATAGCAGGTGTATTTACTTATCAAAGATAAGAGAAACTTAACTCTTATTAATCATATGCAAAAGCCAACCAAGTCAAGGAATTCCACATACCACCCAACCATAGATTGGGTTGAAACAAATCTTTCTTTCAGCCAATCATCCTTGTGCCATATTCCAAGAATGAATGTGGGATCTCATGGGATAAACTAATCCATAAACAAACAATGGAATCTAGAGCTTAAACCATCTCCACCATCACCATACCATGATCTCACCTAAACTAATCCCGAGATCACAAAACCTAATCGAGATTGGATGCCTCATAATTCCTTCACCATCCCTTGAGGAATTTTGTTGTCTCGACCCACCTGTTGAGGGCTTCCCAAAGAAGACCATCTCTATCCCCAACCCTTGGGATTTTCCTGAGAACACTTCACCCATATCCAAAAATCTTCTAGTAATCTAGAGCTCAAGTGAGAAAGAATACCATCACGCCATGAATATTTGGAAATGGAAGGGAAAGGCCAAAACAATTGTTGAAACAAGGTAAAAGCCATGCTAATGACAACAAGGGAACGAAATACAAACATGCATATACCATGCATGCCAAAAATAGCTAGGAAAGCATACATGCAACTTGTTACCTTCAAGTATTCCTATTGAAGCTTCTTGATCCAACATTTACTTGCTTGATCCTTGCTTTCCTTTTCTTTCCTTGTCCTTCCTTATCATTCATTTGATTTCTTACTTTCCCTCTCTTCTTGTCATTGTTCTATTCTCTGAGACTAATTCCATAATTGAACAGAAAAAGGCTCTGAAAGGATGCTCTGATGTATTTTTATTATTGATGCCTCTAACTTCTTTATTTTTCCTCAATTTTCCTTC
>APFE030102536.1:0-12283 GCA_000404065.3 Pinus taeda | reverse complement strand
AAATCAAGCATAGAAAATCTACTCCATACCATCCGCAAGAAAATGGTCAAGTGGAATCCACAAATAAAGTTCTTGAGAGCATCATCACCAAGACTGTTCATCTCCACAGAAGAGATTTGGCAAAAAGGCTTCCTGAAGCCTTATGGGCCTACAGAACTACATGGAGGAACACAACAGGACATTCTCCCTATGAACTTGTTTATGGGAAAGAAGTCTTACTCCCCATTGAGTTACAAATCAAGACCTTCAAGATGGCAGTTCAGCTGGGGATGAGTCTATCAGAAGCCCAAAAGCACATAATGGAGCAGATACATGAGCTAGATGAAATAAGACAAGATGCAATTTTAATGACCGATCTAGTTCAGCACCAAAGAACTAAGTGGCATGACCGGTATATCAAAGAAAAGAAGTTTCAAAAGGGAGATTGGGCATTACTGTTTGACTCAAAATTCAAAGACTTCAAAGGAAAATTTCAAACTCATTGGCTTGGGCCATATGAGATTGATGAAGTCTTTAACAATGGAGCAGTTCGAATCAAGACTATTAATGAGTCTCAAACTCCTCTCATTGTGAATGGCCACCGATTGAAAGTTTATCATAAGCCACTCTCAAAAGAGGACTTTGTCAAAATGTTTCAAGAAAATTATGCAATGAGGCTAGTGGAGAAGAATCCTTCTCCTCCATTAGCCTAATCTTTGTTTCTTTCTGAATTGAAAAAAAAAAAAGAAAAAAGAAAAAAAATATGTGTATAAGCCTGAAAACCAATCTCAGATTGGTGGTCTTATACAGAAAATATGGGGTGAAAATCAGGGACACCTAACACTCCATATTTTCCAAAAAAAAAAATCTCTTTCTTTCCATCATCATTCCATCTTCATTCCATATTTTTCATTCCATTTCACTTCATTCCATTTCATTTTCACTTCATTCCATCCACTCCATTTCATATCAGCAATAAAAATCCTTTTTAGGATTATTTCCATTCAGTTAGTCTTTCCTAACTAACTTTGTGCGGTAAAAAGGGAGATGTCTTAGTTTCCGCAGCTGGAAACTGTTTCCGCAGCTCGCACCGGTTTTCACAGCTAGAAATGACTCTGTCTCTACAGCTAACAGCACTCTATTTCTAAAGGAAAATCTCAGTCAAAGGTTCACATTATCATCACCAAGGGCAACAAGGATATGAGGCACCTGCAAGATCAGACAGCAATAATGGATCAGCAACCTTAATCAACAAATGGTAAACTCATGAAGGTATGATCAAAATCTTTTCCCAAACAACAATTTGATGTCATTTTATGCATAGTTATTAAATTGTGGAAGAGCCACTAAATGCAATGATTTGGCAAAGATCATCCCACTTCTCCTCCACAATAATCCTTCATCCACCTCATACCCTTCTAACGGTTCCATGATCGCTCTTAATTCAAACTCGAAATGGGGTTGTTGTTTCATTTATTGGCCGTACAAGGAAGTGACCTATTACACTACATCTCTTCACTACATGATTTCCGTAGCCAATACTGATACGTGTGCGAAGCCACTCAGCTCTAAAGGATTCAGTCGTTATGCCATACCCTTCTCACTCCACTTCCGCATGCATTTGAATTCATTCTTGTGTTTCACACCTTCATACGCACACCATTTTCACTCCCATTTCCACTGTAAACTCCACAACTCTGTTCCAAACCCCACCTACAGTCTGTAAAACACTTTGCATTACGACTAGTTCACTTACAGCCGTAATTCATCCGTTCTTTCATTAAGCATCCTCCCTGAGCATTCATATACAGTCAAAATTTCAGCCGAAGATGGGAAAGATGCTTAGAGCTGAACCCAAAGGTTGGAAATATTTAGAAGGATATCCTCAGACGAAGGAGGCACTGAAAAAAGAAAAATGGTTGAAGTTCATTGAAAAATTTAGAGGATATGACAAAGAGGTAACGAAGGCATTTGCCCGGTCCTTCAATGGAAATATCGTGGAAGTAGGGGACCTGAAGTTTACAATAACAGAAAATACAATAGCCACAGCAACCAGTCTACCTCAGGTGGGAGATAGATGGTTCAAGAACAGAAGGGTGGAAGATCAAGCATGGAAGGATATGCTCAAAAACCCAGGTATGGATACTTCAATATTTACTAAAGGGATTCCCGTGCATATAATCAAAGAAGAATGGATTGCTTTGTTATTGCTTGTTCAAAAGTTTATTACATGTGAGGGCCGCTTTGGTACCATGTATATGTACCATGCAAGGATTATGATGAATTTTATGGAAGGCCATGCCATTAATCTACCCTACTTTTTTCTAAGAAGCCTAAAGAAAATGAGTTCCACTATCCAAAAGAATGTAGGCCACCTTGAACCCCATTTATATCATCACGACCTCATTAGAATTCTCATAGAAGAACAATTGAAAAATCACAAGGATACATGGGAAAATTTTTTGGTCAGGAATCATTTTCAAGAAGTGACTGAAGCTTCTGCTAGTAGTCCTCCTAAAATCCCAAAAGGAAGTAGGAGAACGAAAAAGGATGTTGCTGTCCAGGAACCACCTATTGTGCAAACTCAGGAAACTACACAAGAAGAAGAGAAACAAAAAAATAATAAAGGGAAGACAATTTCTCATGAACCATCACCATCACCTGAACCTTCAGTAGAAGAAGACTCCCAAACCTTGGCTGATAGATTAGCACAACTTCAAGCCACTGCCCTCTTAAAGAGAAAACAGAAAGAGAAACAGAGTGCCCAACAAAAGAGCACTAGTGTACAGGTGAGAAGAAGCAGTAGGCTAAAGGGAAAGATGAGTGTGACTAAAGAAAAACAACCACATTTCATTGATTTGAGAGAAACTACACCTGAAAAGACTCCAGCTCAGCTTGCCTTGAGTCCACTCCTCCACGTGAGGAGAGTCCCTTTCAAACAGAACCTCAAACAAAAATTAATTTTGAACATAGCCCAAGAAGAACACCTGAGATTGACCATGACCAGCAGGAGGTATATGATTATTTGGAGGCCTTGGAGCAATCAGTTGCTGGTCCAAGCACTATAGTGCCTCTTGATGAACAGGTCAAATCTTTAAAACAGGAGGTGTTTGAACTAGAAGTCCTAAATTGGCATATTAAACAAGAAAATGAAGCATTGAAAGAACAAAGCAAAGTGGACAAAATGGTCCATGACAATACAATGCTTCACTTGGGACTTTGGTAGAAAAAGAACAGAAAATTGAAAGGGAAATGTAAGAAACTCAGCAGGGCATTAATCAATCTGAGGTTCAGATGTCTAGTCAAGAAACCGAGGGCAATTTTGGCAACAAGGAGAAAGAGAAGAAGGCTAGATGTTTTGGCAAAAGCATCTGAGCACATGGATTAAGAGCAATGATAAAGTTTTTCTTGCATGAGGACATGCAACACCTTCACAGTGGGGGTATGTTGAGCCTCAAGCCTACACTTCTTTACACATCCTCCCAGCCTCTTTTTCCTATTCATTTTCCTATTTTTCCACTCATTCCCTCCATCAATTTGCTCAAATCATTGTATTATAGGACTTTTTACATGGTTTTCTAATTATGCTAATGACTATGTTTGGTTTAGAATTTTGGTTCAAGGTGCTGTGTTTCCGCAGCTCATACAAGGTTTACACAGGGTTTTCCGCAGCTGATCCCAGTTTCCGCCAGCCAACCCCAGATTCTGCAGCTATTTTATTAAATGCTATGTTCCAGGTGTCCTCCGGGAAGAAGAGCCACATGGGCAAGTTCGTGGAACCAAGGACATGGTGTGTGTCCCTCCAGATCATCCAAACCAGTCATCCAAGCCTGTGGTCAACGAGGAGGCAACTTCGGTCAAACAGAGGTCATTGGCGGTGGCACGGCCCTGTGTGTTCTTGTTTTAGAGCGCGTGGGGAATAGGTGGCATCGTCCTCAGTTATGAAAGTAGTGGGAGACACAATCCAAGAGCGGATTGAATGCCCACGATGGCGGTTGCCTAGATCCGAGGACGTAGCAGGACTACGTGTTTCAATTCAGCTGTTCGAATTACTTAAATTTCGTTAAGCTAGTTTGCCTTCTGCAATTATAAATAGAGCGTCTTTGAACGCTGGACAAGTTAGTTGTTAGTTGTTAGCTGCTGTTATATACTTTGAACTCCCACTGTATTTTCCTATTTCATGCATAATACATAAGAAGACTGTTATTCCATTTACGCGTGTGATTGATCTTTGAACGGCTAGAGTAGGCAGAGGGCCCCTATTTACTAAAGGTCTGTACAACATTTTTAATTTCTCACATTTCGTTTTCTTATTTCATATATATAATGCCTTTAATTGCTGTGTTTTAGATAGTTGTACATACATTTCCATTTGTTCTTGTTTACATTTCTGCTCTTTTTCATGACTGATCAGTGTGTTATGCAGGTTTCTTAGGCATGCCCGAGACAGTTTTATGCTTTTCTTTTGCACAACTAACGACATGTGTGATCATCTTGTCTATGTTGCTGACCTTCTTTGTTTTACAGCCTTTATTTCTTCATTATCACTTAGTTAATTTGCATATTTGCTTTTTGTCTGTAGATATCAAGTTGTTTATCTATTGATGGTCTCTTCTTCATAACTTAATATCTTTATTGAGGACCAAAACATCACTTAATGCAGCTTGGTTTAGTTGTTCAGAAACACACAATTACTTGACTTATTTTTAATTGTTTATCACATGATACATTCAGCTAAAAGGCAAGAGGTTAAGAAGAAGTTAAAGTACTTGTGACTAGTCTTTCTTTTAGATAGATTTGTTTTAGTTTCACATTGCTTAGTTGTTATTTGACATAGATTTTATTTGCATTTCCTTGCAGCAGCAGAGGCACTGGGCCAATGCCATTAGTCTTTTATTTAATGCCTTTACTTTCCTTTAAGCATTGATTTCATTTCAAGCTTTCTTGTAGAGTACTTTTAAGTTGTAAAAAGCACATCACGATCACACACACTTCACTCACTTTATTTTAAGTTGTAAGAAACACATCACAATCTCACACACTTCACCCACTTTATTTCATTACATCACATTAGGAAAAATATACTTGAAAAAAACCCTAAAAAGTAAAAACGACAAAAGCTTAAGAAATAGTTGCCTAAGTACATACAGTACACCTCACTTCATCAGCTTACGAGCCCCGGGTTGACATTTAAAAGTTGCAATTTAGACATCACTAAATTGACCAAACACTGGTATGGTTATTCTTGACCTCCATCGTTCAAAACAACATAATTCCTCAATAATGAAATCAACAACTAGATGATACTAGAGTTGCTCCCTCACCTTCCACTTCATTTGTTTCTCCCTCTCCTTCTTCCTCTTCGCTTGGTGAAGCTAGTGATACTAAAAACCAAGTAACTGAGAAGAAGAATAAAGGGAAGGAGAAGAAGAAGAAGAAGCCAGTCAAGCAAGGGGGAAACCATGCATCGTCCAGTGAAAATTCACACACCGCACCTTCCAAACCCAAATCTCCATGCATAATTTGGAAAGGAAACCACTTTCATCGACATTGTCCTTGCATTCCGCGGATCTTGAGAGATTGGTCTCTCCGCTTGCACCATCCGGTGTCATCAACCTCTATTGATCATGTTGAGAACTTACCATCAACTAGTGGAAATGAAGTCAATGGAAAAAATGTAAGATCTAGATTTGTAGGTTGTGTGAAGGCGATCATGCCCTCCACCGTTATCCTTTTCTGGATGAAGCTAAAAGTGTCTTGGATAATTGTCTTACTTCATTGCAGTGACTTCTGCCTGGATACAAGAAACTCTTACCAAGTCCATCTCTAGTTGAAAATCTGATTGACACCCCTCAGTTGTCGGTCGAAATGCCTATCATTGAAGATAAACCCTCTAAGTCCACACCGAACCAAAGTCAACAGGTCGAGATGATAGTTGACCCAGTCTTGCCTTTGGAAGGTCCATCTTTAGATGATACAGTCTCCAAAGAGAATGAGAATGACATCGTTCAAATTCTTTTTGTTAACACGGATTTTGGTGAACATGAGGGCAATCTACCCATTCCTCTACCATAGGAAGGAAGTTCCCCATTTCAAGAGATTCACCCGGCCGTTTGTTCGGTCCCTCCTCCAAGCAATCTAATTATTTCCTTTGATTGGAATCTACTAGTAGGACCTCGCCTTCCATCTAATGTACCATTCAGAATCATAGTACAAGTTTACAGAATGATCATGTCTGGCACTATCATAGATGAAGGGGCTTCTGTGAGTATCCTTTCCTCAACTACTTGGAAAGAACTTGGTTCACCATCGCTTCTTCCTGAGAATCGAAATTTGTCAGGGTTGAATAAAGGAACCAGTCGACCATTAGGGATCCTTCCAAATTTGCCTATAACTTTGAGAAGAAAAACAATTCACTTGAACGTGATGGTAGTCCAAGGACCACTAGATTACAATCTACTCCTTGGCCGTGACTACATTTATAGCATTGGAGCTATTATTTCCTCACTCTTTCGGGTGATGTGTTTCCCGTATGAATGCATATTGGTGAAACTTGTCGACTAGCTTTCATTTCCTAGTTCAAACATAGCTACGAGTCAAATGCCATCCATAAATGGTCTCTTTGCACAAGGAATGTCTCTTGAACCTCCAGTTCATCCACCTAATTACCACGAGTAATTCAGTGAATGTAATGAAGCTTAGGGGGCATGCACCCTAGTCTGCTTCGGCAGGTGAACCCAAATGAAAAAATAGATTTCCTGGTAGGATATATGACCAATTTGAAATGCCATTTCTGTGTAGGATATGGGACCAGTCTAGAACAGGATCTCCTCGAATGTTATGTGATTAGAAGCTCACACCATTCACCTTTGTCTATTTCAATGGACAAAGCCGAGGAAGTATTTTTTGTCTGCTCTGTAGATGAAATAATCCTACTTAAATGCAGGAACTTCCATAAGGGAACTGGAAATTCTAAGTTTTCTCAACACCTGGGGGCATGCAAACCTTTTTTATGCAAGTGAAAAGTGACCAGCGTAACTCTAACCTCGTAGTATTTTACTAACTTAAACTCCTTAGGTTAGGTGATTGGTTTGATCCACCATTCACCTTTGTCGACAGCCCCGATGAAGCAAAGGAAACGTTTTTTCTAAACTATCTTACCTAACCTCAGTAGTTCATTAACTCCTAGTTCTGTAGTTGGTCGTTTCTAGCTTGCATACAAAAGGCAATGAGAAAAGTTTTGCATGGGGCAAGCTCACTAAAAAATGAACCTACTAATAAGAGACATCTTTAAAAGACAGCTGGAATGAGCAACGTTTCCACAAAGTTCAAGCTCGTTAAAAAATAAACCTAGCAACGAGCAGTGTTACTGCAGGGTTCAAGCTCATTAAAAAATAAACCCGCCACTGAGCATAGTTTCTAAAGATTCAAGCTCATTAAAAAATGAATCCACCCTCGGTAAATAACCTTTTTGATTGCATTGCTATCAGCCTTTTGAGCCTTGGTCATGTTCTCACCATCACCTCCACTCTTTTAGCCAATTATATGCCTCCACTTGATTGTTTACCATTTTGAGGAACAACTGCGACGAGTGATTCTACTAGCCACCCTCATTACACTGCCATGTTTGAGAAGTTCCAAACTTACCTGGAACTAGTTGCTACACAGAAACATCACTCGTTCCTCAAAAAAGATTCTCTTTTAAGCTCTTTTTAGACTCGTAAAATATGAAAAGATTGCCGAGCTACTAGCCTTTCTAGCTCGTTAAAGTAAAGAGAAGTGCCATCCCTCCTCTACATTTTAATCTTTTTGGAATTGAGGGATCATTACACAAAAATATCGAGTGCTTGTCTTGTTCGGCTCGCTAAAACTATCGAAAAGTCATCCCTTTCATATTATTTTATACTTTTTCAGACTTAATGGATTATGCCATGAAAAAGGACTACTGGAGTTTCCTTGCCGTCTCTTTTCAAACTCTGTAAACATGAAAAGGACCGATTTATCTTTGTCATTAAAGTCATTAAAACAATAGCGACAAACTTTTCCACCCAGACAAGAATGAGTTTCACTGTCGCTAGGCTCGCTAAAACATAGCGACAGGTTTTCCTAAAGGGCAATTTATAGAACAAGCATATGTTATCCTCCTCAAGCTTGAAAAAAATAAATAGGTACTGGTCAGCAATGACTGGGGAAAAAGGGAAGAAAACTTGAAGAAATTCATTAGTAGTAGGTCGCTCTTGAACATGACACTTTCACTCCATCACCATGATTGAGTCAGGTTGGGTTATTCCATTCACCATCACCATTGGTCCTCCATACCATCTATGGGGTTAACGCTACTGATCCATCTCATTGTTGCCGATATGTTCAAGAGAAGTCACTCAGAGAATTCACCAACCCAGCTAACACCTCATCCACTGCAATACCTTCACTATCCATTTTTCATGACCACCATTCCTGAACCTTGTATCATCAGATTTCTTTCACCTAAAGAAAATCATTTGCTTCGTTTTGTGTCGTAGATGTGGGATTCATTAAGGCCCACCTACGATAGGTCACTTCTTGTCGACATCAGATCATTATCCAAGAAGTTGACTTAGAAACAACCCTTTCAATACTTTGAAGCTTGCATGCCTCAATGGCAAGTTTCTCACTTCGGCGACAAGTTTACATCAATGGCCTCTAACCGAAAGATTTTGCGGGGTGTTCAACATCAGATCCTATATTCACACCATGTGAATTGTATTGTAGTACCTTCAGGGTAATTATAATTATCGGTGATTCCTCTCATGCCTGTTAATAGCTCACATCCTTGGTTGGTAATCAGGCGATGTCTTTCCATGTTCGACTTCAGAACATCTTTTCACATGGATCGACTTGTACATCGGGCGAAGATTGAACGAGTTTTGAAGACCCCAGATCTATTTTCATCCATCTGGGCTGCGATATATTCGGGAGAATAAAGACATCAAATGTACTCCATAGCTACATAGATGATCATCCAAGCTAAGGGATGATGGCTCTACAAGAATCACCAGTCTGCAACGCAGACAGTTGTCTGTCCTATGTACATGAAAATGAATTTATAAAGTTGAGCAAGGGAATGTCTGCCTCAGCTAGATCATGAAAATAATATGAAGATAATGTATTGTATTGTATTTTATACAAGTCACCTTCTATTTCGAAAAACCTTGGATCCTCATGATAAAGCATTTCGCCCGACATCAGAAGATTTACGACCTCATGCTTTAGGGGGCAATTTTTATAGACATATTTGGGCACTGCAACCCCAATCACATATTTTGATAAACCAAGGGCTCTTAAAACTCTAAAAGTGTTGTTTCAAACCGTAAAAGATCTAGGTCAACTGATTACACCATTTCCCGGAAGTTCTCCCTGAAAAACCACTCAGAACTAGTCAAAACTAGACCATACAAACTACTCCATGCTAAGGGTGTGATGCATACTGACTGTAACACTAGCTAGGTGCGATGCAGACTGAAGAGCCTTATGTAGGGTGCGATGGGTGAGATTAGACAAATGGCAGAGACAATTTGCTAGGTAGAAACCCAGAGAATCTTCTAGAAACTTCTCATATGACACTTGCCTCTCGGAATTCGCCCAGGGATGAGTAAGAGATCACGAAATCTCCAAGTGGAACCAAGAAATATCAATGAAATGGCACTAATCAAAAACCCAGAAGCTGACTTACCCCTCTGCAAATATCTATAAATGGATCCCTCATCCTAGAGATCCAGAGGCTAGAATTTTGTAATTTGTAAGGAAGTTCTGTTGGTTTCTCTTTGATACATTGTATTGTTGGGTGATCTTGCTTTTCATGAGGTGAAGATGGCTTTCATGCTGGGAGGATGATGTTGGATCAGACAACTGGGTTGTAATCCTCTCTTCTACTTCTACTATTAATAAAGTTATTTGCGTTTTCCTCCATATACTTGTGTACTTGTGAATCTTGTAATGGTGAATGCAATTGTACGGTTAATTTACTTCTGATTCTGCATTGTTTATGGTATTATAGATCTCTATGCTTTGATGGTTTTCTGTTGCTTTGTCTCTACAAGTGTTCTTTAAAGTGGGACAAGTGAGAAAGGAGTGGCGAACTCTATCAAAGGAGAGAGGAAACAAGCAAGGAGCCAAGCGAAAGATTGAGGTTGGTGTTCTCTGCTTCTATCTTACCTATCATCCATAAATGAAAACACAAGTTACTTTGAATTATTTGTTTCTAAGATAGCTACCCATCTTAGTGGGACTAGAAAATCAAATAGACACTAGTTTTCCCAGAAACAATCATGACAAACATGACAACATCATAACCATACCACTTATTGGAGCTTCATAAAACAACTCATGATGAAATTTACATCCATGTACATATATACATATAGAAAAACTTCTTTTCCTCAACCAAAAAACAATGAATGATACATACCCCACATCTGATCATCCGTCTCCCATGTAGCTTAATCTACTCCAAAGGGCTTCCACTACACTTTAACTTGCTTGAATTCTCCATTTTGGAACATGATTTATTTCTGGTACAATATGCACTAAAGTTTTGTCTCGAAATTCTCCTTCTAGTTCCACCTATAATATAGATCAATCAATAACATTATCAACATCCTTTACATATCTCTTAAGAAATGAAATATGGGAAACGTCATGGACTTTCATTGTCATAGGTAGTGCAAGTCTATAGGCCACTAGTCCAATCCTCTCAAGGATCTCAAAAAGTCTGCAATACCATGGTGCCAACTTGGCACATGATCGAATCCTCAAGGAGTTGTTCTTGGGCTTGATGGATAAATACACATGCTCCCCAACTTGAAACTCAAATGTCATGTGTTGGTCTGCATAACATTTATGTATGTCCTATTCTTCCTTTAGACTCTTCATTATAACTTTCATCTCTAATTCCATTTCTACGAACATATCTAGTCCAGTAAGCAGCGTGTTCATCAGATCACTCCAACTGATGGGAGTATTACAACTCTGCTCATGGAGTTCTACAAATGGACTCATCCTCAGTTACTCTTCATAAAAATCATTGTAATAAAACCTAACTAATTGAAGGTACTCCTCCCATTTCCTCTACTGATGCATGACATACATCCTCACCATATCCTCTAGAATCCTATTGACCCTCTCTATCTCTCCATCTATTTGTGAATGATAAGTTGTACTGAAGGCCAACTATGTCCCCAAAATTGCAAACAACACCTTCCAAAATTTGGAAGTGAACCTAGCATCCATGCCCAACACAATCTCCTTCAGAACACCATGCAATCTCATGATCTCCCTGATGAATACATGTTCCACCTCACTAGTTGAATAAGTAGTCTTCACTAGAATGAAGTGGGATACCTTGCTCAATATATTGACCACAACCATGATAGAATCAGGCTGCCTCAATGCCCTCATAAGACCTGTAATGAATTGCATGTAAATGACCTCCCATTTCCATTCTGGAATTTGAATAGGCTGAAGCAACCCACCTATATTCTTACACTCAACTTTAGTCTGCTGACAGTCCCAAGGTCTACCCATAAACTCTACCACTTCCTTCTTCAAATTCAGTGAATAGTAGAACTTCTTCACTACTATCAACATATTCTGATATCCTCGATGTCCTGAATATGGCTTGACATGAAATTACCTCATGATAAAATTCTTGAGCCCACTATCATCTGACACATAGATCTTGTCCCTGAATCTCACCAAACTATTTGTCGTGAGATGCTGTTATGCATCATAATCACCTATACCCTGGTGTAACTTATACTTGAGCTCCATGTACCTGTCATCCTACTGGCCTTCATGTAAGATCCGATATTGTAAATCTATCCCATAAGAGATCACTAATGCATCATGGTTCATTTGCACTCTCCTATTGAGAGCATATGAAACTATGTTCTCCTTATCCTTAATGTATATGATCTCAAAGTCAAACTCATTCATCATGGCCAACCACCTAGCCTCCTTGACTTTCATTTTCAGTTGGTCAAAGATATATCTCAACTCACTATGGTCGTTCATCAATAAAACCCTCCTGCTAATAAGAAAATGCCTCCACATCTTCAAGGCATGAATAATCACTTCCAACTCAAGATCATGATTCAAATAGTTATGCTCATGCTCATTCAAATTCCTAGACTTATAACACAACACCTATCCCTGCTACATCAATACCATCCCAAGTCGTCTCTTGTAGGAATTTGTACACACCAAAAAATATTTTTCTGGATCTGCAGTCTTAAGAACTAGAGCATGGGTCAACAACTACTTGAAC
>APFE030102530.1:47416-63980 GCA_000404065.3 Pinus taeda | reverse complement strand
CCCTAATCTCCTCAACAACGATTTTCTTACTCTACTTTATTTTATCATCTTCTCTCAACACTGCTTGAATTATCAAAGGCTTTCTTGTCCCTAATGATGGGTGGAGTGTCCTCCCAAAGAATTGGACAATAAAAAACATGAACATAGTTTTCTTCCAAGAAACTCTTTAACAATATGCCTAACTATGCAAATTCGCATGCTCTGAATCTAAGTTTTCTTTGAATGGGCTAAAATCCATAAAGACAAAGTTCCATGGTTAACGCTGCCATCAATTAAGTGGAACTTTTACTTCTAATGAGATCCCTAACAAATTTGGGGATGAATTTTGACTCAAAAAAGATTGAGATTGTTCACTTATTAACATACTTCTATATTAATAAATAATTAATTGAAAAATATATTATAAAAATTAGATTATATATAAATATATATATGGTCTTGAATGCAATGATAAATCAACATCCATTTGGCTTTGGGATAAGAAAAGACCCCTCTTGGATATTCTCGTCACTCATTATATTATATGGTTGTGAAGTTTGGGGTTGCAACATCTCTAGATAATCAAAAAGAAAGCAAGAAACCAAAAATGTTTTATAGCTTATAATATTAAAATTAGAGGCAATACACACTATCATATCCTCCTCATAGAAGTGATCGTTTCCCCCCATAGATCATCGCTATGACTAAGTACTTAATGTACAAAAAAATTATGAATATGGAAGGTAAGAGACTTCCTAAGATTGCTTCATACTCTATCAAAAACCACCTATGACTCAAGCAATGTTTGCATAAAAATGCCAAGGCCTACACAAATCATCAAGAAATAAAGGAGGATATTTCTCTACATATTTATGATAATATTAAAAATATTATCACATCCAAATTTAAAGATAAAGTGTTGTGCGATAAGATTTGGAGGATCTTAAGAAATTGAGATATTATAAAGAGGAGATCAACCCTCATCTATATTATCAAGAGTGTATCTCTATTTTAAATAGCATAAGGAAAAAAAATCAACTATTAAAACAAGAACAAACTTTCATGGGATCCATCGTGAAAAGTGTCATTAGAAAATTCCTAATACATCATAGTTGAAAGAATTTGTCATCTTTCTAACACTAATAGGGTCAAATATGAAAAACACTTTAATTCCCTATAAACACCCACATTATTTTGAACTCTCGAAGCTTTCTTCATGAGTTTCATCTAAGACTAAGGTTTCTTGTAAAACGATGGAAAAAGAAATGTTGGACTATTCAAAGAACTCACAGAAGGGGGTCTTGATTTAGTCTACTCCACCTACTGTCTCATCATATCATCTCCCTCCAACTACCAATCACCATATATAAGGGTTTTCTCATGATCACATTTCCATAGTGGTTTCTTTAACTCCATCATGCCCTTACCCAGTCCTGCAATCAATAGTGGTCAAGGAATTATTTCACATTCCCACGTCCAAGGAAGAGCTCGATACCCAAGTTACCTCGATAATGCTTCCTTTACCTAGAATTGCACCTTCTCCATTTGCATCTTTTCCCTCCCTAAAGTCACATATGGATGCAACGTTTACCCTTGGCAATTTTTCAATGGCTCGTACCTCCTCGCCAACCTATTGTTAGTTTGTGTATGATCGAGCAAGCGTTCTACTCTCATACGATGCTAAGAGGCTAAGAAACACTCGATCTCCAAAACCCAAAAAAGGTTTTGTGAGATAAACTTGGAAACACCTTAATTAAATTAATATGTCATAATTAAATTATTTCTTACATCTAACTTAGAAAAATGGTAAATTAAATATAAGTAATTAAGGATGTTCGAGATTTCTCTAGAGACTTTTATTGATGAAATCTAATTGATCTTATTCATCTATGAAGATTAAATTGTGACTGTTGAGACTCCAACGCGAGATTATAATAGTAGGTCGAACAGCTTGAAGATAACATCAGCGTGATCGAGTTGTAAGAGGTAGATCGAGCTACCCACTTTGTAGTATTCACTAAGGGCGTTTTTCGAGCTAGGGAAGAGCATTATGAAGAGGAAGAAACATATAATTTGGGAACAGAATTCCAAAGAGTTTCCGAGTGGTTTTCCAGTGTCCAAGAGGCAAGAAAAGGGAGGTAGAATACATCTACAGAGGAGGTCATACAAGCAGTGTGAATTGCCAAAAACCTAAGTGCAAGTTGCCAGAAGAGCCATAGATCAACAGCTAGAAGTCAGATATATTTCCAGAAGGAGGTGCAAGTGGTTTCAAATAACAAAGGGAGGCAAGAGGGCAGTTATCCAAAGCCAGCAATGCGAGTTCCAGGCTGCAGTGTGAGTAGCCAGTGTGGGGTTCAAGTAGGTTAATGGAGGCCAAGTTGATTAGTAGAGGATATCTTTGATCTCCATATTATTTTGCCAGTATATTTGTCGTAAGATTGCCAATTGGGCATCCATATTGTAATTATTCTCAAATTGTTGCATAATAAAATAAACCCTCATCTATTGCACCAGTTTTCCCTTTGAAGTTTTGTCGAGGACGTTTAATCTTAAAATATTGGTGTTTATTTTATGTGTTTCCTTCTATTTCTTGGCTCCTGATTCTATATTCTGCGACATGTTTTTATTATGAACACTGCATAAGTGATTTATTTGTTATTTGTCATAAACAAATAAATTGCTAATTAGTTATAAGAATAAACTCCAATTAGTGCATTTAAGGAAATTTCACATGGTATTAGAGCTTTATTGATCATATCAGAGGCTCAAGTGCAAAAGGAAGAGAGATCATGCAGTTTTAGAGGGAGATTTGAAGAACTTTCTCCATATTGCAAGTTAGCTAGGGAATGTCCAGATAGAGGCTTTTGGTGAGTAGATCACTGATTTTGCAAAGTAGATATGGGCACAGGGATTTGCAACAAGGGTTTGCAATTGCAGATTTGTGCAGGGAAGGAAGAGAAAAACACACAAGCATGATTTCCAGACATTTGTCAAGTGGGTTTCCAGTTTTGTAGTTACAAGAAAGGAGGTTGTGATATCTAGCAGTAGATGGTTGTAGCAGACTTGTCAATCTAGTCAATTCGAGTTTCAGGTTCAATAGTGTGTGTGCCACATTTCAAAGGACTTCCAGGAGGTAGAGTGAGTTAGCCAATAGAAGAAGCAGTCAGTGAAAAATTCAAGGAGGACACCGAAGGCAGGTGCAAGAGAAAATCTGTGCATTTCCAAGGGGAGTACAAGTGTAGTTGAAAGGCCAAGGTAGACTACCAAAAGGGGGAGATTTATAGCAGATACTTCTCCAATTTATTTGAGTTTCGCAGAAATGGCGACAACAAGACCAACGATCAGGATGGAATTGACGAAACCTCTAATTTTGGCATCTCGAAAGCCATAATGCAATTCCTACTAGATGAGCATGGCTTGAAGGAGTTTGTGACAAATGTCATGGCAAAGCTGGCAAATCCACAACAGTTTATAACTTTAAGAAAGAGATGGCCAATACCAATAAGATGGCCCTAGATGGAGTTTAGGATCACATTGTCCTGCGTATTACAAATAAAAATAGAACAAAGAACATGTGAGATGTCATCGTAAAGTTGTACTAGGATCCATCTAAGAATAGGAAAATAATTCTCAAGGAGAAGCTAAGGACAGTTAAAATGCAAGCGGGAGAGGATTTTACTTCCTACCTCGCCAAGATTCAAGGAATCATAGATGAACTTGCAGTTGCAGGAGAGAAACCTACAAACAACACGTTGATGTGTACGGCTCTCAATGGGTTCTCGAAGGAGTGGTTTACATTCATCCAAGTCATTTTTGGTGAAACACTTCCATGATGGGTGTGCCTATGAAGTAACTTCACTCGAGAAGAGCTAAGGATCAGTGTCACAAAAGGTACTATCAGCGACAGTGATAAGGGACTAAAGGTAGAAAAGGAATAAGAGAATGTGGCCCTTGCAGGTAAAGGGGAGGCGAAGAAGGGTCCCAATTAAGGACATAACTCAAAAGGAGGAGAGAAGGAGGACCTGTCAAATGTCAAATGCTTCAAATGTGGTGAATTTGGTCATTGTCACCTAGTGTCCTAAGAGGAAGGATATGATGGGGTTGCATCAGACAACAACTTTGGCGAAGATTGATGAGTTGACCTCTAGATTGGAGGAATTCAAATTGATAGCATTGATACCTCCAGATGGAGTATGGGACTCCAGCATGCCAGATTGCACAAGGTTCATGGGTGAGCAACATGCAGTCTAGTTCAAATCTAGTTGTTTTTCACATGGATCAACACATTTGCTACAAGAAACCACAACCAAAGTAGCAAGAAGATTGAGATGTTAGCAATGTGCAATCAAAACTTGAGGGATAGTTGTAGAACTATTTGTAGTCAGATACTTGAGAGGTAGTTACAAGGCCAGTTGGGTGCAGACATATCCTTGATAGACAGTGCAGGGCAAGTTAAGGTCAAAGACTAGTGGTGGCAACAGTACAAAGGCATTGTAGTAGCAACAACATAGGTGTACCAACAGTGTGAGATCAAAGATTGATTCAGCGACAAGTATTTGCAGATGGATCAAAGTATGCACATTGATGTCATAATGATTACCAATGACAAGGAGTAAAATCAGTTTGAAGATGTGAAGAAAGGAGGTACAACAAAATTCATACATCAACATCATGGAGTAATCTAGCTACAACATGTTCCCATAGAGCAGCAAATTGCAAATATACTCACAAAGGCTCTAGAGTCAACCAAGTTCGTCTACTTTGGAGAATAGATGGGTGTAGTGGAACACACCTTCCTCACTAAGAGGGAGTGTTAGTTTGTGTAGCATTAGAGAGGTGTTCTAGTCTCAAATGATGCTAAGAGGCTAAAGATAAGTGGTAAATTAAAGATAATTAATAAAGATGTTCGAGATTTCTCTAGACTTATATTGATGAAGTTTAATTGATCTTAGCTAAGAGGCTAAGAAACACTAGATCTCCAAAACCTAGAAAAGGTTTCACAAGATAAGTTTAAAATGTTAATTAAATTAAATTTCCATAATTAAATTATTCCTAAATCTAACTTATGAAAAGTGGTAAACTAAAGATAATTAATAAAGATGTTCGAGATTTCTCTACACTTATATTGATGAAGTCTAATTGATCTTAGTCATCGATGGAGGTTAAATCATGGCCATTGATCTTAGTCATCGATGGAGGTTAAATCATGGCCATTGATACTCCAACGAGAAATTATAAGAGTAGGTCGAAGGGCTGGGAGATGTTGTGAGAAGTAAATCAAACTACCCAATTTGCAATCTTCAACAAGAGCACAGTTTGAGTCAAAGGGAGAGCACTGGAAAAAGGGAGCATCAAATAATTTGGGAACAAGATTCCAAAGATATTCCCAGTGATTTTCTAGTGCCAAAGTGGTAGGAAAAGGTATGACAAATACATCAAAAGATGAAGTTGTAAAAATAGTGTGAATAGCCAAAAACCCGTGTGAGTTGCCAAAAGAGGTTTGATTCAATTGTCAGAGGTCAAATCCACTTCCAAAAAGTAAAGCAAGTTATTTCTAGAGGCAAAGTGAGGCTAGACAACCCAATTGGAGGCAAATCCAAGGTTGTACTAATTGCCTGCGGGATGCTAGCAAGCAAAAGGAGGCCAAGTTGATTTGCAGAGGAAATCTAGGACCTCCAAATTATTTAGCTAGTATATTTCTAGAGGGTAGCCAATTGCGCATCCAACTGTAATAATTTCCAAATTGTTAGATGATAAAATAAACCCTCCTCTGCTCCACTAGTTTTCCCTTCCAAGGTTTTCATTTTCCCAAAGGCATTAGGCCACTGGTTTTCCCTTCAAAGTTTTTCCAAAGACATTAGTCTAAATATCTTGGTATCATTTTTATTGTGTGTGCATTTATTTCTCATTTCCTGGTTTTCCCTTCAAGGTTTTTCCAAAGACATTAGTCTAAATATCTTGGTATCATTTTTATTGTGTGCGCATTTATTTCTCATTTCCTAATTTATAATTTCGTAGCATTTTTATTGTGAAGAATGCATTAGTGATTTAATAGTGGCCTCACTCCAAGTGTGCTTGCTTTATAGGTTGTTGATACTACAACTCAATACAAAAGAAATATGGTAAAAATATTTCACTCAACTTTGAGTTCTAAATAATTTTATATCAAGAAAGTTTTGAAATGCTTAACCCAACAATGACAATATTTTAATCATACCTCAATATTTTAACGAGAGTTGAGATTCAATTGGGGTTTGATAGTTTGTCACGACCTCGAACAAATTTCTGTGTGGAATTCAACAATTGGATTTTCATAACTGAGTTTCATTGCAGGTTTTTATCCCTAATATTGTAAAGAAAGTCATGTAGATTATTCACTAAGAGTGTCGAGCCTTATTGCGAAGTTTAATTTACACGCCACGCTTTACTATAAAACACTTCCAAACTCATCCTGAAAATTAAGCACACATGTTGTAGCATGATATTGTAGATGATGCATACGAGAAAATGTACACTGTAATTAAGAGAGCACATATGTTGTAACATGGTATTGCAGATGAACACTGTCACAGTAAAGCAACATACAATGTGCGGAGAAAACGGACATAATGCAAAGAATGCTAAATATGAAACAACCAGAAATGAAAACAACCTTCAAAGACAACAGAAGGGATGGAATTTCTTGAAAACGCAGCTTTTATTTACTCTAAAAACGCACAGATCACAAAACATTTCAAAGGAATAGCTATCCCTGTAATTCGAATCTTAATTCATTCAGAGACAATTTTTTAACACTCCAAAGACAAACAAAGCACAAAACATTTGAAAGGAGTACCTATCACTGTAATTCGAAGCCAACATCTAAAACCGAATACACGATGAAATTACAGGGCAAGGCTTTAACGATAACTTCAACAATCCCCGCAATCTCAAAAGATTTCGAAGGAGTAGCTATCCCTGTAATTCGAATCAACTTTTTAACACTCCAAAGACAAACAAAGCACAAAACATTTGAAAGGAGTACCTATCACTGTAATTCGAAGCCAACATCTAAAACCGAATACACGATGACATTACAGGGCAAGGCTTTAACGATAACTTCAACAATCCCCGCAATCTCAAAGGCCACCACGCAGACGCAAGACAAGGTGGAGGGTTGATTCCTTCTGAATGTTATAATCCGCCAGGGTTCGACCATCCTCCAGCTGCTTCCCGGCAAAGATGAGTCTCTGCTGATCTGGAGGAATACCTTCCTTGTCTTGAATCTTAGCCTTCACGTTATCAATCGTATCAGAGCTCTCAACCTCCAGTGTTATGGTCTTGCCTGTCAACGTCTTCACAAATATCTGCATACCACCGCGGAGGCGAAGGACAAGATGCAGTGTAGATTCCTTTTGAATGTTGTAGTCGGCGAGAGTCCTCCCATCTTCAAGTTGTTTCCCTGCAAAGATCAATCTCTGTTGATCCGGAGGAATCCCCTCTTTATCCTGAATCTTCGCCTTCACGTTATCAATAGTGTCTGAGCTCTCGACTTCGAGCGTGATTGTCTTGCCGGTCAGGGTTTTGACAAAGATCTGCATCCCTCCTCTGAGACGGAGAACAAGGTGAAGAGTCGATTCCTTCTGGATGTTGTAATCGGCGAGAGTGCGTCCATCCTCGAGTTGTTTTCCAGCAAAGATCAGCCTCTGCTGATCGGGTGGAATCCCTTCCTTGTCTTGAATTTTAGCCTTGACATTGTCAATTGTATCAGAGCTTTCGACTTCCAGAGTGATTGTCTTGCCGGTCAGGGTTTTGACAAAGATCTGCATCCCTCCTCTGAGACGGAGGACAAGGTGAAGAGTCGATTCCTTCTGGATGTTGTAATCGGCGAGAGTGCGTCCGTCCTCCAGCTGTTTTCCAGCAAAGATTAGCCTCTGCTGGTCGGGTGGAATCCCTTCTTTGTCTTGAATTTTAGCCTTCACATTGTCAATTGTGTCAGAGCTTTCGACTTCCAAAGTAATGGTCTTGCCAGTGAGGGTTTTGACAAAGATCTGCATCCCCCCTCTAAGACGAAGGACAAGGTGAAGAGTGGATTCCTTCTGAATGTTATAGTCTGCGAGGGTTCGGCCATCCTCAAGCTGTTTGCCAGCAAAGATGAGCCTCTGCTGATCAGGAGGAATTCCCTCCTTGTCCTGGATCTTGGCCTTCACATTGTCAATAGTGTCCGAGCTCTCCACCTCAAGAGTTATGGTTTTTCCGGTCAATGTCTTCACGAATATCTGCATTTTAAACTCTAAAATTTACAAACAAAACACCTGCACAAAGGAAGAGCACAATCAGAGAAATCCGCAAAATCCTATATCCTTTAAATATAACATATAATCAAAGAATCAAACAGAAAAAGAACACAAAATCATGAAATAAATAATGGAGCTGGGGAACTCCCTCAATACCGCTCAAATCTACAAAAGGGTTTACACGTTTTACGCATTCAGGAAGAACAGTCGGATCTGCAACCCTCGAAACAAATAATTTCAAGAACAAATACAACAGACTGAAATCTTGCAATAAAAACAGCCCAATCGATTAGGATTCGCGGATGCGAACGATAAGATACCTGAAATAAAAACGCTTCGCCTGTATTTATGAAAAATCCCTCAACACTCGATTGAAATCACTATGAGGTGAAGAGGAGGGCAGATGGGTATTTATATGCATACAGCCGACTAACCTTCCATATCCAACCAATTACAACGCGACACGTGTCAGTCGGTCAGATGAAACCAGATGTCTCCAGAAGTGAAGTTGACCGGTCAAAGGCAACCGCACACCATGAACGAAGAGTCTGCCAAAAGAAGTCTTCCCAACCGCTTACCATGAAGGAAGAGTGCTAAAGAAGGCTTGACTCTGGCGTGAGATAAGGGTTACACGCAAGGTTGGAATTTCAATTCCTTTTTATTCGGCATGTAATTTTTTTTTTTTTTAGGTTTTTATTAGGTTTAAAATTTGGGTAATGTTTTTATAATAAATTAATTTTTATTATAATAAAAGTTGGATTAAAAATTATTTTTCAATAATAGGTTATTTTTTTAATAAGATAAAAAAAAAAATGACCATAATAAACAAATGGGTTATTGAATTCTTAATATTGGTTTGAAATTATATGGAACATTTAGAATAAAATATTCATAACTTTGAAATCCAATGTATATATAAGATATGACTAAAGAGATTTTATGTGACATATAAGATGACCAACAAAGTAAAACTATAAGATGGTCTATCCCCCCATTCTCTCCACAATCATAATCACATGGAATCAATATGGAGGTCTATGATGGAGAGTTTGAAGTCAAGCAAGCACAATGTATTAAAAGTGTTTTAATATTTCATAAGTGGCGGTAGATGTTGTTCTTCATGAGCTGATCTTTCAGCGCTTTTAAGTGATATGTTATTACATTAAAGATCTGGTGCAGACTGCAGTTGAAGCGACACTTCAATTGTTCCATAGGTGACACGTGACATATGATAACTTTCATAAGGTAGTTATTGACACTGTGACATGCCGTGTGACAGGCCCCTCGCCCAAATAAGCCAATCAAGATGGGTGGTGAATACTCAGAGAGAGCAAGTGGCAACAATTAGGATTGTGGTTCAAACTCATTATGACAAGGAAGAAGTTTTGAGCTTTCAACTACGTAATGTTTTGGGCTAAGCAGGTTCGATGATGTACTAGCACACTCAAGAAATGATTGTTTGTTTCATTGAAGTGGGATTGTTAATGATTTTTGCATAAGAGATAAATGCATGTTCATTGGATTTCAAGGAAACTATTTGGACTTGGATTCTAATCCAAGTTAACCTGATCAAATGAACAAATTGTGATTTATTGAATGACATTCCTTCCAAGGAATATGAAATATGTATTTTTTCCCCTTTTCCCTAAGGTGAACATAGTGAACGTCTATGTGACACCTACGATAATTAAAGCATACTAGATCGAGCACCTGATGAGATCTCATCATGAAAAAAACATTTCAAACCAAGCCAAATTTGTTGTGTTGTGAGCATATCTATATCCAATATATATGTGTGTGTGTGTGTGTGTGTGTGTGTGCGTGTTTATGTGTGAGAATGACAATATTTGGTATAAAGTCTCTGTAGACTAGATGCTTATTAATCACTTATTTTTGTGAACATATATTTAAGGAGACTAGGAAATAACCTTTGTTGAATGGCCTCAAATCCATTTTATGTGGTTGTATGTTCTTATACTATAGGTATTTTTGTACAAGTTGGATGTATTTTAATTCCTACTTGAATGAAAATATGGTTTTCATTCTTTGTGTGCACATTCAAATTCACTACAAAGCTCCCTTCAACTAGAATGATCCACTCACATGCACCTCAACCTGCATCAACAAGGAAAAGAATCAATCAAAGGTGAAAATGGGCCTAAATAGATTTACCCATGAAAATTGAAAGCTTGCAATATTAATGGCACAAAAGCAAATAGAGAAAAACTAAGAATGTGAAGTTTAGGAGTAAAAATGCACAAAATCTTTATCTACAAGTTTATAATTTCTGTTTGTAATAATTCTTAAAGCATAAAAAGAACCAAACAAAGGTCATTTCTAGATAGTTTTGTCGAAAAGGTTTCCAAAGTAAGGTATCTACATTATCATCATGTTTACAATTGAGTTCTTCAACACCATTTCTACACTTATTAATTTTAATAAATGGTTTCTAGTGATGTTTTAGGTTCATTTCCTTCTTGTGGTCAAATTTTATAGTTGATAAATTGGATTTTAACGTATTTCAAATACGTCTTTCATAAAACACATTGTTGATGGATAGAGGAGTAAAACACAAACAATGACATTACTTAAATATACACACAAATTTTACAAATTTTATAAAAGAATTGTGTTTATAAAGTGGAATTGTTGACAAAAAAAATTAGGTGTAGAGTATGTATTAAAATTATTTTTGTTTGGCTAAGAGTTTGAGTTTATGAGCCATAAAGAAACAAGTTAATGGAGGTAGAAGTAGACGCATTTGGTAAGAGCGAAAACCACTAGTAGGGTAATTCCAGGGTAGTGGTTTTCTGGAATAACTATGATGAGTCAACGAGCATTATGGATGCATAATGGATGGCAGCTAGGGATGATTATCCATAATGTGAGTTTGACAAATGAATTATAATCTTTTTTCCCAATATGTTAAAAAAAAAAACTAGATAGAAAATGTAAAAATATTGTGGAGAACAATTGGCTATTGTTTTAACTAAAACATCGTAAAGAAAACATACTCATTTTCCCTAATATATTAAAAAAAAGAGTAGATAAAAATATTAATATTATGGAGAGCAATTCACTAAATATATTTCAAATAGCTAGGGATGATTATCCATAATGTGAGTTTGACAAATGAATTATAATATTTTTTCCCAATATGTTCAAAAAAAAACTAGATAGAAAATATAAAAATATTGTGGAGAACAATTGGCTATTGTTTTAACTAAAACATTGTAAAGAAAACATACTCATTTTCCCTAATATATTAAAAAAAAGAGTAGATAAAAATATTAATATTATGGAGAGCAATTCACTAAATATATTTCAAATATGTTTTTAACTAAATCTTGAATTGTGTTTAGTAAATTCTAATTGTTTAATTTTCAAGGGATTTTTAAGCCTATTAAATTGATTTATACATTGAAAAAGGTTATTTGAACAACACAAAACTACAATTTCATTAAAAACTAAATTACTTAATTCCAAAAAAAAAACTAAAATTAAAATAGCTAATGATAATCATCATATAAATTTTTAAAAAATACACAAATATAAAATAAACATTTTCCAAAATTAAAATTTTCTATATCAAACACATAAAAAATAAGCAGTTGTCTATAATGCGACTTTTTGAAAGCTTTTCCGGTGGCTTTTTCCAGTCAAAATCCGGCAGCAATTTATTAGAATCATAAGTTTGATAGCTAGTTTTTGCACAATCAAAGCGTCCTAGGGGTTTTTCAGGGTGCTGAATCCAAATATGCAGTTAAAAAACCATTTTAACTGCAACAAATCAAGATTTAACCTCAATTTCTTCCGCCGGATTCCGTCACCGGAATCTCCAAAAAGTCGCATTATAGACAACTCCAATACATAATAATAATTATTATGTTAGATTTAAGACTTTTGTGATTCATAATGTACATATAAGTCTTTTGGATTAATCATATTGATAGGATTTGGTCGCCTTTTAGAACCAACTAATTTGGTCCATCCTCAAGGCAAGGTGAAAGAATCAATGGATCTTAGGAATAAATAGTATGGATGCATCATTGCCTAGAATTAGTTGTTGAAAAATAATGGTTGGTAAATTAGTTAATCAAGTAAGCAAAATAATATTAATTAGTTAAATTAGTAAATCAGGTAAGTAAAATTAATATTAATTATTAGAGGAGAAGATTTATTTATTAATAATAAAATATATTTAGTTAAAAACTAATTGTTAGGAGTAAAAATAAATATAAAATAATTAAATTATTATAATATTCATTTAGAAACTAGTGGTTGGGAATAAATAATTATTATATTAAATTTAAATATTTATTAGTTGTTATAAAATACTTTATTCAATATTGAAATAATATAACAAAGTCTATAAATTTATTTTTAGACTTCCAAAAAAAAATGAGGTTACTATTAAATTTATTAAGTCACTTAATATTGCTTAAAATAAAATAAAATAAAATAAAATTAGAGAAAGACTCAAATTTCATAAAAGTAAAGCTGAAGGTTAAAAGGGTTAAATTATATAAAACTTTAGTTAAAGGATTATAAAATTATTTAATCTTCTTGAAATATTATTAAGACATTTTAGTTGAGTTAATCAATTTAATAATAATGAAAAAAAATAAGGATAATCAAGAAAAAAAAAGAGAGAGAAAGGAGAAGAAAGGGAGGAAGAGTCAAGCAGAGGGAGCCAAAATCGAGCTCTTACTCTTATTGAGGATAGACCACATTAGTTGGTTACTAAATCCTATCAACAATAATTATATTTCTTAATAAATTAAACCAAAAATAACTCAAAATAATCCTAACCTAAAATTTTAACTCATATAGAATAAACATTTTTCTAAATTTAAATTTATTTATACATCACATATAAAAAAAATTATTACATTTATTAATAAATTCAAACCAAAATTAATATATTTTTATAAAATAACCATTAAAAATAATCATTACTGAAAAATTCAATTCTTCGATTATAAAATGCAATTGTAAACTATCGCAAAGTTTCTAGGAGCGAAGTCTCTGGATAAGATATTAATAACGTTTTCAAAGTATTATAAGCCGTCAAAAACACGTTTTTTACTTTTCGAACCACGTCAAAAACATGTTCCTCACTTCTCAAACCACGTCATGCCAGACGTTATTTAAAAAATTTCAACGTATTTAACGGCTAAAATGTCAACGTATTTAACGGCTAAAATGGCCTCTATTGGTGGTCTATTCATTCGTTTCATATTCTTCTCAAAGTTGGAGCCGACATTTGCATAACCAAATGTTTAGCGGGGAAATGAAAGGTCTTCCAAATGAATAGTATTTCAAATGTATGTTTGTATTCCAAATGCCTCATACTCGAATATACACACAAAATTAAGTCAATGAAATTTCAAACTCCTCCTTTCATAAAAGATACAGTCACCATACAATTTGTATGCTTTGAATGACCCCACTACTAATCTCTTGATGAACCATGATGATACTCTAGCCATCTTTGGTCTTTCATATTTCTTTCAGTCCCATTCACATTTCAACACTTTCTTTCAAAGTTTGGAGCCTTATAACAATTTTGCGATCACTTATAATTGGGTCTGATATACTACACCAACAAATTATGGGACACTTCTACAACTGTGATCCTAAGCCACTTCTACATTTGAAATTGATTTTATATACAGAGTTATTTCTCCTATAAGGAAACCATTGCATAAACCTTTCATTATGTTTACTAGAGTAATAATCACAACAGGCTGCAAATAATTCTCTTTGAGTTAAGTCCTGAGATCCTTTTCATCATTTCCAAACATCCTCCACGCATAAAGGTAAGAAACAAAAGTCTTGTTGGAAAACTGTGCAATGTGGAAGCTTATCAGTTCTTATTTTCCTTAACCTCAATGTTTGCTTGTGAACTTAATTAATCTTCTTTATGTTCTTTAGTCAGATATTTTCTTCACAAAAATATCAAGAACAAAACAATAATAGAGGACACAAAAATTAGGCTCTCGAGTAGGGAAAAACCCCTCTAAGGGGAAAACCCAGAAAACTCTTCTCTTCTTATAGAATCTGCTTCAATTGAGACACAAAGACCCAAACCCTAGGCCAAGTCCTTCTCCAAGTACCAAGTCAACCCTCCAACAAAATTTTCCCTGAATTTGCACCAACCAGCTTCAATACTAGAACTTCGACCTGCCAACTTCAATACTGCAACTTCGATCCTTCACTTTCAGGCTTGCAGATTTTATGGAAACCCTGGTTTTGCCTCCCCCTGAGACCTTCCTAGAGCAAGACAACTCTTCTCAAGGTCAATGAGGTCAAGGTAGGGTTTTCCTCCTTCCAACTACAAGATTTTGCACCTCATCCTTTTGCAACTCAGACCTGCAACTTCACCCTCCTTCTGCAGCACCAAAAACCCTAGAACTTCACACATCTGAGAGAGATAGAGCCCAAAAATATTATATTTCATCCTTCTTTCTTCTCCTAGACCTTCGCTCTTCTTTTTTGCTTCTCCCAACTTCCAATCGAACTTCTTGCTTGATATATCGAAATTGTGGATAAGTGAGTACCAAATGAAGTTGAACTTATCCATTTTATAGCCTTCTCAAGGGGTCAAATTCCCTCCTCTATGCCGACTTATAATTTTTAGGGTTGACTTGTACTTTGGAGTTTCCCAAACTTTCTAGACTCAAAATAATTCTTTTTACAATTACATTTTTCCGTAAGGCTCTTGTAAACATGATGTTGACTCCTTTGACTCATGAAAATAAATCCTAAGACCTAACAAGCCCTAGAAGCATGAAGAACAAGATTTTACCTAGAAGACCATCAATAAAGAGCATGAAACCCATGCTTTAGTAATAATAATTTTTTATTTTCTTATATTGTTTGTTACAAAGGATACATATTGAAATGAGTACAACAATTATGAAGACTTAAACTAGTTACATTCAACACTACCTCTTAACTAGGGAGGTATTCATAATTGTACAACATCATTCTCAAATTGAAGAGTTCTCATAAGAAGAGTCAGATTGATAAGCCATATTGTAAGCAACATCATTATGACCAACATTGTCTCTGAGGGCTAACTAGACAAGCTCTACTTTAATCAAGAGTATTATGTTGGGAGGCTTTACGTGTGATATCGCACTACCTCTGCAAGGTACATACCCCATCCGAATGTCTACAAGGTATGTCCTTTTAGGACTATTCTGATCTTGTATCTCCAATCCTAATTCCTCAAAGAATATTGATCCTCTTTGACCACTCTTCTCTTCGATACTTATCACATCCTCAAAGAATATCGATTCATTTCCTTTCTTGGATGTTTTATCCTCAAGGAAAACACAGATGCTTATCCAATCCTCTGTCATTATTTCTTTGTCAATTGAAGAAGAGAATGCACGTGTCATGTCTAACATCACTCCATCTCAACCAGATAGTACATTAGACCTATTCTCCTTTTGACTAGAGAATAGATCCCTACTCCTATTCAAGGAGACTCCTTCTACTCCCTCTTAAAACTAAAGGAGATCCAAACTTCTTTTCTATTTGGGAAGTCAACATCACAAGCCTTATATATTTTCTTCATAAGAGTACCAGTTTCTTAATCTTCATAGTTGCATGGCTCCCTCTCTTCTTCCCATCTCTGGTTTTCTTCCTTTCATGGTATGAAGGAGCCATATTCACTCTTCAATTGTGTGACAAGTTTCAGGTCATTCTTCTTGTTCATCACTTCCATCTTCGTCATCATAGATGAAGGCATTATATTGAGCCTTTCCAAAATTCAATCTTATCATAGCTTCCTCTTGAAAGTGATATTCCTTTGACCTTCATGTTATCTCCTTGCACTGTTATCTTTTGATCCCAAGATGTCCACATCTTGACTTCACAATTGTTGGGTACTAGATATTGAACTCCCCTTAATATTATGCATCCATACATTTTAACTTGTCACAACTGTGATCACATATTCCTGCAACATTATTCCAGGTAGCAAAAATAATATGTTAACCAGATAACCAACAATAATGAAAATCAGACTTACCTCATCATGATGACCTTCTCGTTTCATCAACATCCTCATGGTCCATCTCCATATGAATCTTCCTTCATGCATCAGAGTGCCAAAGGATCGAACTTGATTACCAAGTTACAACTTTTTCTTCTGGAAATTATATTAGATGTTAATCATCATTTCACATATTCTATAGAGATCCTTAAGTAAGTCAAATTCTTCCTTTTAAACATCATACAATCATACTAAGAATGTTACAAGATTCTACATGAATCTTAACCAAGAGTCGCTTCTT
>APFE030102530.1:23782-47219 GCA_000404065.3 Pinus taeda | reverse complement strand
ACTATGTCTTTTTTTAGACATATGGATCATGTCTATGGATTGCAGGTTGTTGTTTATGGATGATTGATCAAGTTGAGAAAATAGATGGACTTCTATTTTTGATGAAAGTGTGAGTGATCACAGTGTGAGTGATCAAGTCTATTTTTAGACTGGCTGTCAAAATAGAAAAGTCAAATATTATTATCTCACAATAATATTTGGACTATAAACTTTGTCTTATTCTCTTGGAGCACTTCAGTTCGAGCTACGGATGTGGCACATGCAATTGCATGAAGGAAATACGTGGTTCTTATGGGTTAGTTGAATATTTGCTGCATGAATTCAGTTAGAACTCAAGTGAGTTGAGTTTAGTGGACTGGAGGTGCAGTTGATGGAGTTGTGTTCAGTTTAGCTTTGTTAAATTGGTTGTATTTAGTCTAACTGGAGAATAGACTAGAGATGAGTTGGTTGAATTAGTTATTAATTAATTCACAAGTTATTAACTCATAATACAACTAATGAATACATCAGTTAACTCAGTTGCATGTCAGTGCATGTTCAGTTCAGCAGGGACAGGTGTTAGAGAATCAGATTGCTATCAGTTGTGACTATAGTTGTGCACCAGATCTTGCACAAATCAGGGGATTGAGTATGCCAATGAGTTTGCACATATTGTAGCTTGTAAATACGTGATTTAGCCAAGGAAAGACGTGGCTGCCTTGGTATGATCATCAGTTCTCTTGTAGGTATTGAGCAGCGGAGGCAGGCAAGCAGCGGCAGAGATCTGAGCCAGTGATTGATTCAGATCTGAGCTGTATTGTGTGTAACAGGTGGAGCTGGTACTGGATTGCTTGTGATAAGCATTGTACTTTGTAATGTTACATGACTCAATCATTAATATACAGATAGTTGGGTTTTTAGCGAGATGCTTTCCCCGGGATACATACTGTGTTAATGTGTGAATGCTCTTGATGTTTTATTGTTATTGATGCTGCTATATTGATGATCAACGTAGAGGAGCTTATGTATTGTGTATGTTTTCCACAATAGTACATGATCAGGATAATCTCTGTTGAATATGTGTTAAATTATTCAAAATTTCTACAATATTTTACCTTGATCCTAGATTCTTCCATAATGCATTGAGCCCATAACTCATCAAAAGGAGTTGAATCTTTCTTGGAGTAGATGCTTATTGCAAAGCTGCTCCATTCTAGTGGTAGTGCATTCAATATACAGATTGCCACTTCTAAATCAAATATTGTTTCACCAAGTCCTTGCGTATGGTCTCTTAGTTATTTCATGAGAAAGGATTCCATATCCTCATCATTTGATTTCTTCATTTTATATAACTTATTCCATAAAGACATATTTTGTCCTTATGTACTTATAGTGTACAAGTTCACTAGCTTGTCATACATAGCCTTGGAAGTTTTCAGATTTGCAACAAATGGAACAAGAGAATCTTTAATGCATTCAATTATGATCCTTTGAGCCCTTACTTCACCTTTATTGTAATTTTCTAGTTCTTATGTCTTGTCTTTTCTATGTTCATTAATTTCCCCAGTAACATACTCAATTACTTTTTTTTTTGTGAGTATGAGGTCAACCCTTTTCTTCCATGCTAGATAATTAGATGCTCCAACGATCTTATTTCTCTCCTTGTAGAAAGAACCAATATGACCTCTATATTTAGAAATGATGTAATAATATGATATTTTATTGATACCCAAGGTTCTCCTTTAAGATGTCTCCAACCTTCTTGATGCCTTAAAGATCCTTAAAGTGACTTCCTTGAAAGATGTTCACTTAGATTCCTCTAACAATAGCTTCCAAGAGTGATGAATTATAAGATCTTTTGATGCTTCCTTTGAAGAGGCCTACCAATGAGTCTTCAACTTCAGTATTTTCTTGAGAGTTTCTTTTTTCCTTCCCTTTGAAAATTAATTCCTTATAGTGTCCTTCGAGTTTCCTTCCTTGTTCACCTTAGATTTGATACGATGTTGGGAAAAATGTGCAATGTGGCAGCTTATCAATTCTTATTTTCCTTAACCTCAATATTTGCTTGTGGACTTAATTAATCTTCTTTATTTTCTTTAGTTAGATATTTTCATAATAAAAAAATATCAAGAATGAAAAAAAAACAGAGGACATAGAAATTAGGCTCTCATCTAAGGCAAAAACCCTCAAATGGGAAACCCCAGAAAACACTTCCCTTCTTATATAATCTGCTTCAATTGAGACACAAAGATCCAAACCCTAGACCAAGTCCTTTTCCAAGTACCAATTCATCCCTCCAGCAAGTCTTTCTCTATTTCCGCACCAACTAGCTTCAATACTGCAACTTCGACCTACCAGCCTCAATACTGCAACTCATACTACAACTTTGATCTTGCACTTTTGGCCTTGCGACTTCTATCGAAACCATAATTCTAGCTCCTCCTGAGACCTTCCTAGAGAAAGACATCTCTTCTCAAGGTCAAAGAGATCAAGGTATGGTTTGCCTCCTTCCGGCTACAAGATTTTGCACTTCGTCCTTCTACAACCCAGACTTGCAACTTTGGCCTCCTTCTGCAGCACCAAAAACCCTAGAACTTCACATGTGTGAGAAAGATAGAACCCAGAAACAAGATATTTCATGCTTATTTCTTCTCCTAGACCTTTGATCTACTTTTCTGCTTCTCCCAACTTCACATCAAACTTCTTTCTTGATAGATCGAACTTGTGGATGAGTGATTACCAAATGAAGTTGAATTGCTCCTTTATATAGCCTTCTCAAGGGGTCGAATTCCCTCCTTTAGGTTGAACTGTAACTTTTAGGGCTCACATGTACTTTTGGAGTTTCCTAGACTTTCAAAACTAAAAATAATTCCTTTTACAATTATATTTTACCCAGAAGGGTCTTGCAAACATGATGTTGACTCCTTTGACTCAGGACAATAATACCTAACAAACCTTCTAAGTATGAAGAACATGCTTTTACCTAGAAGACCATCAATAAAGAACATGAAACCTATGCTTTAATAATAATGACTTTTTCTTTTCTTCTCTTGTTTATTACATAGGATACATATTGAAATGAGTACAAAAATTATGAAGATTGAAACTAGTTACATTTTCAACAACTTTATGCAAGACTGGTCAGGACAAGATTACCAAAATGCATTGTTAAGAATAGTCTCCAAAAACATGGTGTTATCAACCAAGCAATCATGTAACAATAACATCAACCATCGACATATTTAGGGCTAAACCACCTCTTCAAAATATTGTCTATAAGACTAAATGTTGCTACTTTGGAAAATATCTCAAG
The DNA here is from genome assembly GCA_000404065.3 of Pinus taeda. Taxonomy (NCBI): domain Eukaryota; kingdom Viridiplantae; phylum Streptophyta; class Pinopsida; order Pinales; family Pinaceae; genus Pinus; species Pinus taeda. The sequence continues at coordinate 43,927 of APFE030102530.1, read as the reverse complement.
TTCTAGTTATGATTCACTAATAGGCTTGACAATGCTTCTCTCTTGATCTTCCAATACCCCATTCTCCTTAAATAATTATGGTTTTTTCCAAGTACTTCTTTAAAATTTCATAGAAACATTGCAACTAGCACAAAAAATTTAGGCATCAAAAATGAGTCACTTGTTGTAGTGAAAGAGTCCTCAAGGAGCAACCTATACTCTTCTGTCAAAATCACTTAGACTTGGACCTAGCCCAACTACTTATTCAGGGAACTAAACCTTCATGGTCTTCCTACCATGACCTCATCTATGTTTTTCAAACGTTCAGTTGTAGAATATTTAGAGAAATTCAAGGACATATGATGAACTACATTTCGAGTATGTTATAAAAAAACAATTTTTCTATTGATGTGTCCTATTAGATTGTTTGTGAATCAATTCAAATGAATTGATACATCCCTTATTTCTATGTCTTCTTGCCTTTACAGTTCGTTTCAATGCTCTAATGTGATAATGTACAAAAGAATATGATGGTGGCCCTTTCTTAGTTGTCATGATTTCTTCTTCATCTGCTATAGCTAAAAAATCTTCTCCATATGATATTTGCTTGCTTGGCTTGCAGTAATTTTCACCTTTATTTTTTAGGTTTCTTTTACTCTTTCCAGCCTTTTCAATGCCCCACAACATATCTATGCTATCATCTTGGTATGCAAGGTTCTTTGGGCTAGTTCGTTTATCAAGCAGATTCTTTGGTTTTCTAGTTGATTGAATTGTTACTTATTTTGCCTTCGTGAATCTAAACAATATGTTGTCAATGTCAAAACCACATCTCTTGACATCAATTTGTTACCATGGAAGAATGGTTGTGCTTTTGATTTGGTTGCAAGCCCATTCTATTAGCTTGTAATGCTAAGAGCAAGGCTCAATCCATCTATGTATAAATATGTTATTGACATTTCCTATTTAATACAATACTCTACTCTCAAATAAGGCGTTGTCCAATTTGCTTTGTAATTTGGGCCAAATCTTCTTCTGCGTTGATCTGGGCACCAATACATCCTTTATCTCTCCAAAATAATAATATGCTCTAGTGAAAAAATGTTGACATCACTACGAAATTGATGATAATATGCCCTATATTATGCATGAATGATCTATCAATAAATTACCACCTATGTCTTCGAGCACAATGACCTATAACAAATATTAATGGAGGTTATTTTATTGCAGATGAGTCCATTTTTTTAACTCTGCTAGTTGCATTGATCCACAAATCGCTTCACACTAGTGCAAACCAAGAGTGATCTTCTATTTGCTTGATTTTATGCATCAATGGTAATAGAGGCACCCACAACGCAATCTTTCTCCATCTCTGTGTAGTTCACTAGACCAATTATCTGCACACTATGACTTTGACCAAAGTTTCATGCTACTTTAGGACAACCTGGGCATGAATGGAATAATACACAATCATCTTTGGCCTTCATTTGCATCAAGACAACTAGAAGTATGATAAGCAATGAACACTTGATCTAGAACTATACCCGGGTAGCAGGAATTACATTGTGTGAGAAGGAATTCTTTCATTAACACAAGAAATCTATCTTCTTGAATAGATAATGGATATTGACCCTAATTTACTATAAATACCTTTGACATCAATGTCAACTCTTCCAACAGTTGTAAAGCTTGAATATATTTTATATTTATATTTCACTACCATTATTTTGGTCAACATTACGAATTCAATTGTTCCTTTCTCTAGGGTATATGAAGAGGAAGTGAGGTTTATTTTCAGTTATTTTCATATCAACAAGTGGTTTTTTTAGGGGGTGCTAAAATACTTAGGCTTTTACCACAAGCCTAATGATTATGGTAACATTCACTAGATATGGCTTATTGTTAAGGTTTAGAATCTATAATCAATCAATGGATATAACAAGGGGGTAAAATCATATTAGTCAAGTCTATGTTAGAGGCCATACATTTCCATTGTGAGTCACTTGTGCCTATTGATCCAAAATCTTTTGCTTATAGATGCATTAAATAATTACATGCATAAATTGTAGCTTAACATAGAAAACTTAATGTGCACATGAGAGAAGAGGAGAAACACATAAAGCATGAAAGAAAACAACAAGACTTGATAATGGAGTTCATCCAACTTGGACTATGTCTTCGGGCCCTGCTCGATCAACGGGGAGACCTTCATTCATTAAGAGGCATGAGAAAGAAGAGTACAAGCATCAGTTACAAAAGAGGAGTTTTATACCTCCATATTGAAAAATGGTCGAAAAATGCAGAACTCTAATAGAGAAACAGACAGTGCCATTGCATTCGTGGCATTGAGAAGTGTTGAAACCATATAAAATTTGTCAAATTCTGACAAAGTAAAAATTCGGCCCTCCTGCAAAATTTTGCCTTAAACTGCGTGCATTGCCTCCTCCTTCCTGGGCGCATTGACAAAATGTGTTTAAATAAAACTTGGCTAGCAAATTTTCCCAAGTGGCGGTTAGCTAAGTTGGTTTAAGGGTTCGGTTAATATGGAGGAGGTCGAGTGGTCAAACCCTGCCTCCTCCTTTTTACATAACAAAATCCTTTTTTTAAATAAAAATTGGTTGGGTCGGGCCCGCCCACCGTACCTCCACTGTCATGGTTGTTGCACTTCCCTTTTGGGCATGGTTAGGTCCATGCCCCAAGGGCCGTCCCACCACCCACATTTAATTGCAATTGTCATGGGTTGTTTGTGGCCCATTCCGTGAGTGTTGTGGTGATTCCCTTGGAGGGGCCGGGGATCATGGCCCACCCCTCCATCACATATGTTTTTTTTTTCTTTTTTGATATTCGGTTATGAGTTGGGGTGGTGAGGTTGGTGGCCTCTCACCCCCTTTTTTTACATTTTTCTTCTTAATAAAAACAAAAATGTGCATTTTTGGGAATTCGGCTTTTTACCGAAGGGGCATTTTTAAACAGGAAACGATTTCACCTGGAATCTGGCCGGAGTTGGCTGGATTCCATCCGCCGGAAAAGTTCAAATTATGCCTTCATTAATCCTGCTCAATCATCAAAATTCAACCCAACTTTCATTGCCTCTATCTCGTTCATCCAGACTCGAATTGAAGTGTTGTTCGCACCGTTCGAATCAGGGCGACGAGCACTTCGATCTAATGTCAAATTCATCGCTTTTATACCTGTATCAATCCTCCCCATTGAGGGGCTTTTGGACTCCCAAAAGCTTTATCAGTCAATTGGCAAGTGAGGGAATTGTTCCCTCACTCTTTATTTTTCCAACCATTATGCCTTACTAGGGTGCATCCCCTTGAAACCAACTCAAAGGTATTCCACATCTCCTCGTCGTGAAGTCCTGGTTCTTCTGTCAAGGATGATATCTTCAGGTAACTCATCAAGATACTCTGGTGCAAAGTCATCAACTGTAAGAATTTTGCCCACCTCCTCGGTGTCCATAACCAATGGTGGCTCATACAATTTTAAGTTCTCCACATTCACTACGAAGTACATTTGCATATATATCGGCAAATCGAGACGAAAGGCATTGTTTCCAATCTTCTCCAAAATAGTGAATGGACCATACCGAATTGGTCGCATCTTCTTCCCTTCTCCCTTCATCCTGTGCTTGTTGATATGGAACCACACTTTGTCACCCACTTGAAATTGATGGTCGACTTGGTGTTTGTCATGTTGAGCCTTGTAATGGGCTTTACTTTTCTCCAACTGCTCCTGTACTACTTGGTGAATCAACTAGATTTGCTAAATGAATTGTTGCGCTTTGTCCCTTTCATCATGTCCACTGGAGTCATCTTCCCTTCCAAAGACCATGTCAAAAGGATCTTTTAGCAGGTAGCCAAAACATGTCTCAAATAGTGAATGATGCATAGATGAGTGCACTGCTCAGTTGTAGGAATGTTGCACATATGGAATATGCTCATCCCACAACTTAGGATGCTTCCCACAATAGCCTCGCAACAAGTGTACCATGGTGTGGTTGACAACCTCTGTCTATCCATCAGTCTGTGGATGAAATGTCGTGCTTCTTTTCAACTCGGTGTCCATCATCTTCCACAAGCTGGTCAAAAACTCTCCGAGAAAGTGAGAGTCCCGATCTGACACAATCGATGTGGGCAACCCAAAATTGACCCAAACATGTTGAAAGAAAAGATAAGCAGTTTGCTATGCAGTGATTTTCTTTTTACAAGGCATTAAAATACACATCTTATTAAAATGGTCAACGACGACATACAAATAGTCATGGCTTTTCCTAGACAAAGGCAAACCTCCTACAAAATCCATCGACACACTTTCCCATGGATGAATCAGAATAGGGGCCCGAGTTTTCTATTAGAGGGCTTTGAAACAAAACACACCACACATCCCTTTACATAGCAAGTCACAATGTTCTTCATATGAGGCCAAAAACAAAATCTTTGTACATGACACAAAGTTTTTTCAACACCAAAATGACTAGACACAAAGGAGGTGTGGGCCTCCCAGATTACATGTACCCTTTCTCCTGTGGATATGCACAATTTGCCAAGGTGATACAACAGTTTCCCCTACAAGTGATAGTTGTTCACCTGTGAACCATGGGTTAGTTTTGCATAAATCTCCTTAAATTCAACATCGTTAGCATATTGTTCAGCATAACTTTCAAAAGATAACGAAGCATTATGCAATATAACAGAAGTAGAAATAGGAGGGCGAGATAGCATATCAACCACTTTGTTGCTAGTGCCCTTCTTATACTTTATTACCAAATGAAACTGCTGAAGAAAACCCATCCACATAAAATGACGAAATTGTTGCAACTTGGTTTGTGATTGAAGATACTGCAAGGGCCAATGATCCATATGGATGATGGTCTCCTTGCAGATCAAGTAGTCTTTCCACTTTTTCACACTCTAGACCAAGGCATATAACTCTTTGTCATAAGTGGGATAGTTTATCACAGCCTGAGAGAACTTCTCCGAATGGTAACATATCAGCTTCTTTTGTTGCATTAGTACAGCTCCCATGGCATATCCGTTGGCGTCTGTCTTGATCTCAAATGGCTGTTGGAGAGCTGGTAAGGCCAAGGCTGGTGCGGTGCTAATATTTTCTTTCAATGTTTCGAAGGACTTCTGTTGCTTTTGTGCCCATTGAAAGACTTGCTTTACACTTGTCAATGCGTGTAAAGGTGTTGCAATAATAGAGAAACTGGCAATAAATCTCCTCCAATACTATACTGCACCCAAAAAGCTGCGAACCTCGGTTACACTAGTAGGTTTAGGCCAATTTACAATTGCTTCAACTTTAAAGGATCAATTTTTAGCTGACCATGACCAACAATATGACCTAGTTAAACCAAAGAGGTTTTCCCAAACTCACACTTTGACAAATTTACATAGAGTTTCTCGTTTTTCAATACATCAAGCACTTTCTTCACATGACATACATGTTCATTCCAACTTTTACTAAAGACAAGAATATCATCTAGATATACAAGAACAAATTCATCAATGAAAGGCCCAAAGAGATCATTCATGACCCTCATCAAAGTGGCTTGAGCGTCGCAAAGTCCAAATGGCATCACCATCCATTCGAACAACCCCTGTTTGGTCTTAAAGGCGGTTTTCCACACATCCTACTCTGCAATTCAGACCTGGTGATAACCACTACGCAAATCCAATTTGGTGAAATAGATAAAATTCTTTAATTGATCTAATAAGTCATCAATTTGGGGAAGAGGGTAGTGATTTTTCACCGTGATTTTGTTTAGTGCTTGATAATCCACGCACATCCTCCATGTGCCATCTTTCTTTGGCACTAAGACAATTGGTGAGCCTCATGGAGAAGTGCTCGGTCTAATGACCCCTTGGTTCAATAGTTCATGCACCTGTTTTTTTATCTTCTGCATCTCAATTGTCGACATCCTGTACATGCCAATATTTGGTAAAGGAGCGTCATGCTGCAAATGGATCTCATGTTGGATTTCCCTCTTCAGAGGTAATCCCCTGGTTCCTAAAACATCTCATCATAGTTAGAAATTAATTCACATAATTCTTTTTTATGCACATGATCACAACCCTGGAAAGCATCAGACAATTCTGCATCTTTCCCCCTTACAACCATAAGCATGAAACCCTTACTGGGAATCACCAACCTCTTCATTTGTCTTGCACTTACAAGGTTGGCACTGATTTTAGTTTGATGATCCCTTACAATATATTCTACCCTATATTTCGTGATTTGGTATTTGTTTTCATGATGGAAGAATATTGCCTTTCTATCATATAGATATGGACTCCCTAACACCATGCCATAGATATCCAACGGTATCACATCAAGTTTTACCTCATCCACTAACTTAGAAGTGATCACAAATTTAACCTTACGCTGCTTAGTTACATTCAGTTTTGCTTTATCATTTATCCATCCAAGTGGGTAAGGTTTTGGATGTGGTTTGGTTTCCAGGCCTAGCTTCTTTACCAAGGACTCTAAAATTAAGTTTGCTTGGGATCCGGTATCAAATAAAGTTTCTACTTTTGTATGATTTATGATAACTCTAATATGAAATAGTTCAATTCTCTTTCGTTCATTAGGAAGAGACTCATCTATTGAACTATTACCTTTATGTGATTCAGAATTAATATGAGGTGTAAGAGTACCTTTTGTTCCTGCTGTTGTGATCAATGCTTCATCTCCGGAATCGGATCCAAGGTCTTGTTGCACAGTTGCCACTGTCTTCTGCTTGCCTTTTCCTCCATACTTCTTTGGTCTCTTTTCTGGGTGTTGTTTCCATCAATGATCGTCATCATGACCTTCCTTTTTGTAGTGAGTGAAATAAGGTCTTTCTCCTTCATCTTTCTTGGTTCATGCCATCCTCTTCTCCTGTCCTTTTCCTTTCACTTTGGGTTTGCCATTTGGAGGTTTGAAAGGTGGTTCCTTGAAATGATCATCTCTTTCATTTTTTCCCCTATTCTCAAGATGGATGGCCTTTACATTGACCGAGTCAATAGTAGTTGGTTCAAACAATAATAATGAATGTCTAAGGTAACTATGTAATGATCCAATATACTTACTTACTACTTCAAGTGAGTCAAGCGCAATGCCCAAATTAAGTGCCTGTTTTCTAAATTCCTCTGTAAAGCTTTGAACATCCTGACCTGTGCCTTGTCTTAAGTATTTCCAATCCACTAAGGCTTTTTGTTTATAACCCAAGGGATAGAATTGTTCCTTTAATGGAGAAATGAAACTAGGCCATGAGGAAAGAAGATTACCTACACTCTTACTACTTCGTAATTTGGTCTCCCACCAGACGAGAGTAGTGCTACTCAGCCGAAGATAGACCAGATGAATCTTTGCCTCATCCTCTTCGATTTGTTGAATCGTGCAGTAGATTTCAATAAGCCTAATCCAATTATTAAGCTTTTCTACATTACTTTCACTGTTAAACATGGGAAGATCAAATTTGACATCTAATTTAAAGAAAGTTTTCGTAGATGCATCCCTTGAATTTCTATGATGATGGTGATGAGAGGAAGAATAACTTTCACTTGTGGAAGGAGAAGGAGGGGGTTCTTCTTCACCATTTCCATGCATTGAACCTTGTTTTTCTACCTTTTTCCATTCTGCTTTCTCCAACCTTGAAAGCAACTGGCCGACATTTTCTGCCATTGTATAGAAGGCTTTGTGGAAATTGAGCTCCTCTTCATAGTGAGCCTCTTCATCTGCCATTTTTCTCCTTCGATGTGCATGCCCCACTTCAGGATAGAAAGACTTTAGTTTCCCTTCGCCTCTTTGGAGCCTGTTTCTTGTTAGCATACAAACATGCAATTCACATCTAAAAAAAGACCTGCTCTGATACCACTTGATCCAAAATATTTTGCTTATAGATGTGTTAAAGAATTACATGCATGAATTATATCTTAACATAGAAAACTTAATGTGCACATGAGAGAAGAGGAGAAACACATAAAGCATGAAAGAAGACAACAAGACTTGATAACGAAGTTCGTCCGACTTGGACTACATCTCCGGGCCCTACTCGATCAATGGGGAGGCCTTCATTCATTAAGTGGCATGAGAAATAAGAGTACAAGCATCAGTTACAAACAAGGAGTTTTATACCTCCATGCTGAAAAATGGCTGAAAAATGCAGAACTCTGATGGAGAAATGGATAGTGCCATTGCGTTCGTGGCATTGAGAAGTGCTGAAACCATATAAAAATTTTCAAATTTTGACAAAGTGAAAATTCGGCCCTCCTGCAAAATTCTGCCTCGAACTATGTCCATTGCCTCCTCCTCCTTGGGCGCACTAAAAAACTCCGTTTAAGTAAAACTTGGCCGACATATTTTCCCAAGTGGCGGTTAGCTGAGTTGGTTTAGGGGTCTGGTTAATATGGAGGAGGTCGGGTGGTCAAACCCCGCCGCCTCCTTTTTACATAACAACATCCTTTTTTTGAATAAAAATTGGTTGGGTCAAGCCTGTCCACTGTACCTCTGTTGTCATGGCTGTTGCACTTCCGTTTTGGGTGTGGTTAGGTCCTTGCCCCAAGGGTTGGCCCACCACCCACATTTAATTGCAATTGTCGTGGGTTGTTTGTGGCCCGTTTCGTGAGTGTTGTGGTGGTTCCATGGGAGGAGTCGGGGGTCATTACTCACCCCTCCACCATATATGTTTTTTTTTCTTTTTTGATATGCGGGTATGAGTCGGGGTGGCGGGGTTGGTGGCCTGCCACCCCCTTTTTTATATTTTTTTTGTTAATAAAAACAAAAATGTGCATTTTTGGGAATTCGATTTTTGACCGAAGGGGTCGTTTTAAACAGGCAACAATTTTGCCAAGAATTTGGCTGGAGTTGGCCAGATTCTATCCCCCGGAAAAGTTCAAATTATGCCTTCATTAATCCTACCCAGTCATCAAAAGTCAACCAAACTTTGACTACCTCTATCTCCTTCATTCGGACTTGGATTGGAGTGACCTTCACATTGTTGGAATCAAGGCGACAAGCACTTCGATCTTATGTCAAGTTCATCACCTTTCTGCCACTTTGAATTTTGAGCCTTTTCCATGCCATTGGTGTCTGGATATCCTTGTAGATCACCTATCCCTAGAGGAATTTTGGAAAAGGTTAGGGAATTAAGTTGAAAATTCTTATGCTTTGGTTCTAGAGAGAAAAAAAAAATTGCTTTAGTAAACTGGTAGGTTATTCGTCATTACCATAAACTATAGAAGGGTGGGGATTGAAGAATGTTTTCTATTTTAGTAGAGCATTGCAGCAAACTGTATGGAATTTTATTAGAGGTAAAGGTCTAATATCTCAATTTAAAACTCAAAAATATAATTCAATAGACTTCTTGATCAATGAAGTCCAAGGTCGTTATCTTCTAATATTGCCTCCATGTGATCCTTCCAAGCTATATAGTTTGAGCTGCCATCAAGGGCATACTCAAGCCTCAAATCATAGAACGCCATTGGTGAAATAGATGTGATAAGAACTTGAGATCTAAATCCCGAATAACAAACTTCGAATTCCTTCTTGTATATTGTTCTTCCTTGATCACCTGTGCTCTGATACCATGTAGAATTTTCTCTACAAATCAGCTAGCTCATTGATATCATGTAGAAATTTCACCTGCAGATCAAACTGATATATGCAATGTACTAAAGCATAATACTAGATCTACATCTACCATAAACTTTGTGGAAGCTAATCAACCATGAGCAACATCAAGCATGAACACATATAACTGATAAGAAGGAATCAATCACACATAATATAGAATATATCATTGGGGAAAGCACCAACATAAAACCCCAACTCTGTATTATCAATCAAGTGGAAATCATCAACAACATACAAAAAGAATCAGCTCAAAAGCTATCCTGCTCTCTTTGTACTCTGATGATGTAGCTCATGGCCTATCTAGGTTTGTATATATAGGCTCCACAAGTCCTCCAAGCCCTTATTTCCTTGTGCAATTTTTATTGGGTCCAATTATAAAAACACATGTAAATTGGCCTGATCATACCTGATGTCAACCTCAGGTCCAACTATACAATACTTGAGGACTCAAGTTCCTCCTACATGCAAGGAATACTTACTAGAAATATCCTAGCAACTGATAGAACACTATCCCACCATCTGATCTCAATTGGTTCTTTGACTGAACTGCCATGCATCAGTTATCCATGAGAAAATACTCAGTTATCTGAAAGAATAGTTGTCACATGCATGCAAGAATCAACAAACTATATCTCATTAATTTAACAACTTTTTAAATTAATCTAACTGAACTTGACTAAGTTAAACTAAGTCAACCGATCCTCTCAATATAGAACTCATCCTTAATTCCTCAATTAGTGGAGAAAATCAAGGACACATTCCGCAACCAGTGGAGAAATAATTGCATGTTCTCACAAAGACTTCAAGTTTGCTTTTCCTTAACTAATTAACTCATGGAGAATTAATTAATTAATATTCCAAACTGCTAGTGAGACCAAATTCGAATTTACTTCCTATAGATAGACCAGGGACTACTATAAATAGGAAGGGACCCAGAAATGTTATTTTTAGTAGTTTCACCTCTCACCCAAGGTGGCCAAAATTCTCATTGACCAAACTACTATTTTTACATTTCTTGTTGCACACTTTTCAACATTGGAAACCCATTGAAGGCTATAAATACAAGTCAAGTGACCCTATTTTGGACACCATCATGAAGCATTATTCTATTCTCTTCTTTGTTTTTGGCTTGTACAAGCCTGGGGCAATTCACATAGATTGGCTCGCACAGGTCTAAAATTGCAAGGTTTGAAGCTCGCACATGTGATATAGAGTTTTTAGTTCCCAACCGCAAGCATGCTACAAATAAATTTCGATAGTAATTGCAGGCATGCAGGCCTATGTGTGTGGCTAAAGGGTTTTAGTCACACGCACGACACTCTCTCTGTGCAGTTGGGACCTTAAGGTTTGAATTTTACAGTTGACTGAAGATTTCATTAGTTAACCGCAAAGTTCGGTACTTGACCACAAATAGTGAAAGTTGATCGTAGGATTTTGAATCAATGTTTTGATTATTAACATTGTTGGGTTCATCTCATGGATTTTGTTTAGTTGATTTTGTTGGATAAGAATATGGTTGAAGATATGGATCACTGTACTTTCTTTTGTTGAATCATTCGATAACAATATAATAAGAAGAAGAATTTGAAATGGTTTTCCCCATAGTTTGTTTCGCCTTGGTCTCCAACCAATTTTGATGTCTCTATTTGTAAATATTTTTATTCTCTTGCTCCTTTATGTTATGATGCATTGATGATGATATTGTTATTTCTATATAATTGCATATGTTGTTGAATAATGTTGTAAATTTGAATAATGTTATGATGTTGTGGGGTGAATTTAATATTTAAATGATGAAATATTATTATCTAAAGCAAAGAACAATATAGCCCTAAGAAAATTTAACATCTAGACCTATATTGAATCATTCGATTTTATGTTGATTGAGGAGTTGAGTTGAGGAGATTTGACACCTAAGTTAAGGTTGTCCTAACTATTGAATGAGGCTTATCTAAGTAGTTAATCGAGGTATGAGTTAGAGTCTATTTTGTTGTTATATTTCATTTTTTAGAATCACTATAGCAATATATCTAGTGCACATACCAAGATTCAAGTAGAAAAACCTGAAGTGTAAAAGAGATAGCAATGACAAGTCAATGAAACTTGGACAAGTTTGATAGAGAGTGTTGATTGACTAAAAGGTTGAAGCTTGTTTGATATTTGTGACTAAAGGCAAACCTAAGGGGGATGAGCTTGTGTAGTTCTGGAAGAAGTTTGATGCTAGTAGAAGTTGGTGATATGGCAGACCAATGGCACATTTTTTGTGCCTGAGGAAGCAGGTTAAGTACAACAGTTGCAGTGATAGTATAATTTTGAATAAATCCAAGCAATGAGTGTTCAATGACATAGTCACACTGGAAGTGTCTTGATAGTGATTTGTTGAAGAGGACTAAGCATTTTTGTAACTGGATCACTATCCCTGGTACGAGAACCGAAAAGTTTTTTTTTAATCTTTTATTCTAAAGGGTGGCAATGTGGTGCTAGGCAAGAAAGTTGTAGCTTCCTTCAAGAGGTTGTTGCCTCCTTCTAGTGGGAGCTGGTAAACTTGGGGTTGCATCCCTTCCAATTATAGCTAGTAAACCAAAAGTTGTAGCTTCCCTTGTAATATAAATAAAGTGTTCATATAATTCTTATGTACTCTCGATATTATATGAGTGATTAATGCTTATGATACTAAATTGAAAGAAAAGTTGAAATATTGATTCACACCCCCACAGTATTTCCAACAACACACATCCTTTGCACACATAATCCTACTCCAAACTAAAATCTAGAAAACCAATGACCATCTCCCGTAAAAGTGGTAGATCCGTATAGTGTAGATGCCCCATCCTCCTATGCTAAAGCTCACTCTAGTTGTTACTATCATGTACAAGGGCCTTCACTGACTATCCTCTTAATAGATACAAGTTTCTCTCTCTATTTCCTATCATTTTCCTCATGCTAGGATCATCTCCTTTCAGCGTGGTAGATACCTCACCTCCCATGAAACTGATCTCAAGTCCTTTATCCTCCATGGTTAATATAGAGAGCAAGTTATTCTCCAACCTAGGTACTTACAATACTTCCTTCACCTCCATAGGACTCACAGAGTCCAGCTGGAAATTTATGCTACTAATATACTCCACTGCATACGTGGAATTATCACCAAACTCCACATGAAAATCATGGTACTCCTTGGCCATATTGGTGAATAGGTCATGATATCTTATCATATGAAAATAATTTTTGCTGTCCATAAACCACACACCACGTGTCATGGTGCCTGAAGGACATGAAACCAATGCAAACTCCTCAAATTTCTCATCTAACTCATCTATTTGCATAGATGCAGTTGTTGATATCTTTCCTTTTCCTTTCTTCTTGTTGGTGAATTATCCAACATAGTTACCATACTTGTGACATGCAAAACATTTGAATTTTCACATGTCCTTCTCTCTCTCTCCCTGCAAAGATCCTCCTCCACTATGATTCTACTTAGCTTTAACCTTGTCTTTCTTTGAGTTAAGAATTACTAGAAAGCAATAAATAAAATTTACTTAGAGAGGCATCAAACCAACCAGCAACAAATCACAAAATAGAAACACAACCTTTTGTCCTAGAAAAACCCAGTTTGAGAATATACTAGCTAACAAAATTCTATTAGTGTGCTTGGCTAAGACCCGGCCAAGTCAACCAAGTGAGCCCTCACCACTCACATGTGTGGCACATTATAATGAAGTCTTCCCAACCCTTTTAAAGACTTCATCACATGAAATCCATAGGCATGAAACCATGTATGCAAAACCACCATTGTTGACCAAGTAATTTTGACTATTTAACCAAGTCAAGTTTTGCATAACAATCCCCCTTTAAAACTTGACTAAAGGTCTCCCTTGACTAAATCTAACCAAACTAGCCAAGTGAGATGACATTAATCACCTCTAGGCCCTGCACCCCTCAAAATTTATATCCAAGGTATTTGATAATTCAACATGCCCACCCCCCTATCACCTAGGTCTAACTCCATACTTTACTAGTAATTATTGAGGGGTACGCACACCTTATCAGGTCTTACAATAATATGTTGATCTACATGCAAATGAAAAAAATTGACTCCATTATAATAATTTATTTATTTTTTTAGTTGTTATCTTGACACTTACAAATGTCATCATCCTCTCACCTTCAACAACATGCTCTTAACTAATGTTTTCAAACATGTTTTTTTCTATTAGTTTGCTCAATTGCAAGCTCTCTGATCCAAGGGATTCTCTTATTACCCCACTAGAGTAACAATTCAATTGTTTCATCCATGTAAAATTTCTAATGTGCAATAGATAAACCACTTCCTGACACTAATTTTCGATATTTCAAAATCACCGGGCAAAATAAAACCTTAACAATAGAGGTGTCCCCATCAAGCCAACACTTGGCTCTAATACCATGTTAAAAATATCAAAGAGAGATAAATTAAATTTACTTGGAGATACATTAAACCAACTAGCAACAAATCACAAAACATAAACACAATGTTTATCCCAAAAAACCCCAATTTAGGGAAAAACCAACTAATTGAATTCTATTAGTGCCCTTGGCCAAGACCCCGCCAAGCATACCAAGTGAGCCTTCATCGCTCACCTCAATGGCCCATTAAAATGAAGTCTTCCCAAGCCTTTTAAGGGAATCATTGCATGTAATCCACGGGCACAAAGCCATGTGCCCAAAACCACCATTTTTAATCAAGTAACTTTGACTCTTTCACTAAGTCAAGTTTTACCTAACACTTTGCTTGTTCAGGAAGAGAAAGTTCCTTATCTCCAACTCCACCTCTATATTGTCAACCATATATTAAACTCTCACATATCTCCTTTTGGATGAAGTCATTCCACAACCTGGTCCAATCAAGAAGCTTGTCTCTAGCAAGGATACATGTTACAAAGGTATCCCACTGTTTGGTACGACCACACAGAGCTATCTCGACAAGTTCACCCTCATCCATGACTTCCCAAATAGTTAAAATTCCATCATGATCCTATTGGATTCTTGTGAATTATGAAGCTACAATTTCAAATATGTTCATTCTTATGTTTCTTGATTTCTCTCTCAACACCATCTTCTTATTTTTGTTGTGACATTGGTACAAGTTCACCAACATTGACCACATTTGGTGGGTTGTGTGGTTGTATGATATGTGAGGGGTTATGTAATCATTTGCGACTACCAATATGATCCCTCTTGCCTTCACATATTTAAAATTGTATCACACTCCAACCTATCTTCAACTCTCCAACTTGATGATGTCATCTCACTGGATTAGTTTTAGCCACAAAACACGTGTTGCAAAACAAAAATTGTGTTAAATACTTTTGTGGTTGTAAAACCCTTGTGGTATATGATCTCCCCCATAGAGTTTATACTTCTCTGATACCATGTTAAATCTCTAATACCATATATGATTTATTTATATCTCAATAGTTGTTTTATACACAAAAATATTTACTCAATAAAATTTGAATATTGTTGGAAAATAAAATCATTGGTATTTTAACATTTATAAATTAAACTTGCAAAAGAAATAAAATAAGGAATCAATAAGACACACTACAGTAGAAAATTTATGCTCAAAACAATTTTCCTTCATTTATATTACTTGAGAAAGTTAAGGCCTGGACCCATAGAGGATATAAAGAAAAATTATATCTGTTGAAACTTGTAAGATCATCCTTAAGGAATTCGGCCTTCTTAGAACTCAACCCTCCTAGAAATTTTGACCCTAAAAAATCAGCCTCCTCTATAAGCTAATTATGCCTCTCGTTCTCCCTTCATATAACCCCTACACACGAGATAAAAATTGGCCACCAGATAATTTGGCCTCCCTCCATAATTCAACCCTCCCCTTCAGTGATTTGGTCTCTCTCTCCTAGACTCTGCCTCTATTATGAAAGGACATGACCATTCATAAAGGGAAATCTACCTAGGTATATAAAGAAGACCCTCATTGTAACATTCATATCCTTGTACATTCATCTTATTAATAAAAATATTACTAAAACACATTGTATATTTTACATTTTAAAATCACAACAACTCTAATTTTTGTTGCTTCAGGTGGTATGAATGGCAATTTAAGGCTCTGACACAAAGTTTCTAAGGTTATAAGGTGATACTTAGAAGATTTTCGTGGCTTTGTGGATATTGAAACACCGATTTTTTCTAAGTCTACACCTAAAGGTGCTTGTGACTTTAGAGGAGCGATGAACGTAGCTAGTGCGAGTTTTTTTCCCAAGATCACAGCATGCAGAGATTGGTTGAAGGGAAATTTTCTTGAGAGTAATGGCACGTGTACGAAGGGTATTCATCAATATGACTTTTTTCAAATTCCCATGTGCCCTTCCTTTCATAAAAACGAAATGTTCCCCACAGGGACTCGCCATTGCAAAAACCATTTACCAATAGAGTGCATCATGTACAAGATGGGATTTTGTCCCAACGGACCCAATGTTTTATTCACCCACGTCAAGCGAGATAGTTCTCCATCATTCGTGGCTGATTTGATCAATTTTTGCCTCCAAGCTGCCCACTGACTCCTAGCACCCTAATCTCAGCCTGCACCACAAGTACAAAAACCTACAACATTCCCGTACATTAGGCCACATTTTCATAATGCGCCATTCCTGCCCATTGGGCCAAACTTTCAGAAACAACCCCTTGTAAAATAATGCACATTTCTGAACCTTTGGGTCACATTCTCAGAATGAACAATCTATAAAATAAATTCACTAGTCCCACCCAATTTTTAGGGCATCCATGGCATAAATATCCTCGTGCACACCCAACAATTCCATTTGTTCAAACTGCCTAAGCCTGGAAGGAAATTTGGATAGAAATTTTGATTGTACACCAAAATAAAGTGTTCGGAAATAAATAAGAATTATATACTTGTGGTTGTTCTGCAACCCTCGCAGAAGTTACATGCCATGAATGTCAAAGGCAGGGGTTTGCGAGGTGCAAGGGTTCCACCTTCGATCACTGTAAAATGCAAATGTAAACATTAGCTATCTGAATTTTCGTTATATTGTAGTAATTTATTGCCACGAGAGACATCTGAAATTCATGTGGAGTAGTCAAACTACACCGAAGGCATCTGTCACGACCATATGGTAGGTGGAATGCATCTGTCAGGACGAACATGTCCATACGAATCCCTAGGGACACTATTGGCATATATATATATATATATATATATATATATATATATATATATATATATATATATATATATATATATATATATATATATATATATATATATTATATAATAATTATATTTTAACTTTATTATTATAAGGTTATATATATTTCAAAAAAAGGAATTGAAAAAAGAGAGATGGATAAACTTGAGTCAAGAAAGCTACTAATGGTGGATTACATATGCCAGAAATGACGTATGCAAACTAAGGAAATTTTCAGCAACAAGCTTTGAGGAGAAAGATTTTCGAAGAAAGAGGTAATTTTATAAATAAAATATAGAATTAATAATAACATGTCATAAATAATGATTAAGTAGTGATTAGTTAGTGGGGAGATATGTCCCTAAGGACATGACCATTCATAAACGGACACTTGCCTAGGTATATAAAGCAGGCCCTCATTGTAACATTCATATCCTTGTACATTCATCTTATTAATAAAAATATTACTACAATACATTATGTATTTTACATTTTGAAAGTACAACAACTCTAAGTTTTGTTGCTTCAGCGTCCCTGAAATTTTCTCTCGAAATTATCCTATTGCAATCCTTTTTCCTTCTCTCCATTCTTGAGGTCTTTCTCTCCTTTAGAATATAACTCTCTCAATAATATCAATGTAATTGTGTCTTCATTCTCTCTCATAGGTTCTCTTAATAATTTCTCCATGAGACAAATTCATATACTCCAAAGTGATTGAGAGCTAGTATTAAATCCTAACTTTCTTTGATCAACAGTGGAGATTAGATCTAAATTACTTAAATAATTAATTATTTATCCTTAGAAAAACATTAGCCCAAAGTCAAAATTAATTAAATAATTAATCAATGTATTTTTTCCTAAGTTAAAAACTTAGAAAGTAGATTATATTAGTTGCTTCTCTTGAACAACCACCTAAAGAGAAAGTTTTCTTCTACATGCCAAACACTAGCCTATATAAAAGGCCTTCTAAAGATACAAAATCAACAATTTTAAGCCCAAAAAATAAATAAATGAGCTACTTATTGCACCATGTTTTGATATGAAGGTTGGATTTGTGGTTTTAGTTCACAATGGTATGAATGTCAAGGCCATAGGTTTGAACAAGTTTCAATGCTAACTGTTTAGTCAATTTGTTGTTATCTAAATTGCTAGTATTAATTGTCAACCCGGGGCTCGTAAGCTGATGAAGTGAGGGTGTACTATATGTACTTAAGTAACTTTCTTAGAGCTTTTGTTGTTTAGGGGGGTTTGTTTATGATTAACTTATCTTCCTAAAATGGAATGATGATTATAGACAAATGAGTGCAAGTGTGTGAAAGTGATTTCTATATGATTGCTGAATTTGTAAGAGAAAGGAACTTGAAAAGATGAATAAATCAAAATGACTTGAAAGTAAATGACCACAATCCAATGGCATTAGTCTCTATCCATACTGTTGCAAATAAAAGAAATAAGAAAATCACTTCAAGGATTGATGTTAATGATAATCTCCTTCTAACTCTCTGCTTCTACTGCGTATTTGCATAAAACACGATTAGAAGGTAGCTTAAGACAAATCCAAGAATTGATAAAAACTCTAATCTACTTTAATTGAAAAATTGTAACACTACTTAAACCTTTTCCAACATACTGCTCCTACATATGTGATTGTGTGTAACAAGTGGAAAAAGTGTCAGTATCACAAGCCAAATCTACTCAAATACAAGTTGCAATTAATCAATACTCTGTTCTCTTGAAAGATAAGCTATTCATGATAAAGAGAGCATAAATTAGTTAGCATCCAACTTGTAAAACTATGCTAAAGCTAATCTAAAAAAAACAGAGTAAAGAGGGCAGCATAATGAATAAGACAACTGCAACTACCATTAGACATTAAAGAAAATACACACACAAATCCCGGGCTAAAGAAATCTGCAAGGAAATAACACTGATCAGCTTGAAAGAAAGGAAAACAAATAAAAGAAACTATACATGCTTAAGGAAAGAAACAAGTAAAGAAAATGATACTGCACATAAAATACTTTACAGTGGCAGAAATGAGCAGGGGCCCTCTGTCCATTCAGCCACAAGGAAAACTCAGAGATCTGGAAACTTCAAAATAGTGCTATGTCTATTTCTTCATTGCAGAAAATGTATAAAACAGAGTGCTAGAATAGCACTTAAAAACAGAGTTTAGAATGCTTTAAAATGTAACACAGGTTCATCAAAATACAACTGATAAAAAGCTTAATGATCGTACACAGATGCAGCTATTTATAGAAGTTTCTAAGATAGCCTATCCGTGCAACTAATTAACTGAAAAGTAAATGACTGTTATGCGTATCATGGTTCTTTGACACTTCATGCGGCTGCGTGGACGAGTTGGTGGTTCTGTCGT
Organism: Pinus taeda; assembly: GCA_000404065.3. Classification (NCBI taxonomy): domain Eukaryota; kingdom Viridiplantae; phylum Streptophyta; class Pinopsida; order Pinales; family Pinaceae; genus Pinus; species Pinus taeda. Next base: position 24,736 of record APFE030102530.1, on the reverse strand, counting down.
CATGGGTAATGAATCCCATGTTGGATCATGTTCCCTGCCATCTGTAGAACGTGGGCAAATCACCGTTTAGGATGACGTGACCAAGCAGCTCACAATCACCGCTAAACTGCCTTGAGTTGACCGTGACTTGCCCAGCTTTGACCGTGGACAAAGATGATGTGGATGGCTGGAAAAATAGGACAGGAACCTCGAGCACGTTGACACCTAAGTGCCCATGTGGCTCATCTGGCAAACCGACACGTGGAACATTGTGTTTAACAAAAAGGCTGCAGGATCTTCAGATAGCTGCAGGATCACCAGATAGCTGTAGGATGCCTGCAAGTAAGTCAAAATCTAAACAAATAGTCATCCATTAGCAAAACTTACTTAATCATGCTTAATAACACCTAATGTAATGATTTGGGTGGTTTTATGGTGAAAATGAGGCAAAAGATAAGGAAAGATAAGGAAAGATTGAGGAAAATGGTAGATAAGTAGGTGTAGAATAGAGGCTCTACATACCCCCACTGCGAGGGTATTGCATGTCCTCATGCAAAAATTCTGATCAGTCAACCTGCTGTGATTCCTCTGCTAGGACATCCAATCTCCTCTTCTTTCTCCTTATGGATATATCAACTCTGGGCCTCTTCATTAAACACTTGAACCTTAGATTGATTAAATCCCTGTCTAGCCTCCTGCACTTCTTCCTCAGCTTTTTGTTCTCTTTTTGTAACAGTCCCATATGCAGCATTGTGTTATCGTGGACCATCTTGTCCACATTGCCCCTTTCTTTCAATTTTTCATTCTCTTGTATAATATGGCGGTTTAGGACTTCAATTTCAAAAGTTTCCTGTTTTAAGGAATGAATTTGCTGCTCCAAAGGTTGAACATTGCTTGGGCCAGTAGCTGCTTGCTCCAATGTTTCCAAATAGTTATAAACCTTTTGCTGGTCTGGATCAACCTCTGGTGACTTCC
>APFE030102530.1:0-13932 GCA_000404065.3 Pinus taeda | reverse complement strand
CGGCTGCGTGGGGGAGTTAGTGGTTCTGTCGTCATGGGTAATGAATCCCATGTTGGATCATGTCCCCTGCCATCTGTAGAACGTGGACAAATCACCGTTTAGGATGACGTGACCAAGCAGCTCACAATCACCGCTAAACTGCCTTGAGTTGACCGTGACTTGCCCAGCTTTGACCGTGGATAAAGATGACATGGATGGCTGGAAAAATGGGACAGGAACCTCGAGCACGTTGACACCTAAGTGCCCATGTGGCTCATCTGGCAAACCGACATGTGGAACATTGCGTTTAACAAAAAGGCTGCAGGATCTTCAGATCGCTGCAGGATCATCAGGTAGCTGCGGGATCATCAGATAGTTGCAGGATTCCTACAAGTAAGTCAAAATCTAAACAAATAGTCATCCATTAGCAAAACTTACTTAATCATGCTTAATAACACCTAATGTAATGATCTGGGTGGTTTTATGGTGAAAATGAGGCAAAAGATAAGGAAAGATAAGGAAAGATTGAGGAAAATGGTAGATAAGTAGGTGTAGAATAGAGGCTCTACACTAACCTCAAGGAAAAAGGAATGTTACTACAAGCACCATTTTCAATTTCATAGGTCAATTTTAAGATTTTTGTTTGAAATTGTATTAGTTGTTGAAACCATGATTTCAATCAAGTTGCAATTTTAATCACCGCCCTTGAACCCCACCAAACAAAAATAAAAAATAATAATAAAAAGGGTGATGTTATGTGCACCACCTTCTATTTCAACATTGATTTTAAGGTTTTTGTTTGCTACTTTACATGTCACAATTGCAAAATTTTGTAATTTTAACTCTAAGGGAAAGAAGAAAAAAGAGTGTTATTGGTGGCACCATTTTTTGAAATTGGGGTAAAGATAGCAACTCAATGTGACCTCTAAAAAATGAGAACTCTAGAGTTCTTGTTAAGATGGTAATATTGTCTTGCCCTTAGTTTTTATCTATTTAAAAGTTTGAAGTCAAACATAAAACTCGTTTGTTCAAATAGTCTATGCATTGAAGCAATGATTAATCTCTCTCATAATCTTGAAATTGTAGATGAACTTGTGAAAGTTTAGCCCAAAAATAGTCACCCATCCATCACCTTTGTTAACAGAGTCATACTTGATTCTAAAATACTCTTATTTGATTAGCATTTTTTGTTTTACACATACTAGTTCGTTGTATTCTTTGTTTTGGCATGGGTGATATTCATCTACATTCAAATTTTTCTTAGTTCAAATTTCATTAACAATTTCTTATGTCACTAGTAGAGTTCATCTTTCAACCCTCGAAAAGAACTTAGATCTAAGTATGTTACTTACATTACCCCCAATTTCCTTAGTTGTTTTCCTGCAAACTAATTTTGAGAAACCCTACATTTTACAAATCCTAACTAAAATTCAAATCTCTATTATGATAGCATATGCCTTAATTTGAGGTTAATATCACCATCCTTAAAACTAGCCTTCATTTCAAATTGTTAAAAGGTAGTTATTAATTCATTTAATCTAATTTATTGAGCTAAACATCACATGCCCTATTTCTATGTTGTCCTAACCTATAAGAATTTATATGGGAACCAAAGGGTAGTTATAGTGAAGAAAGGTGCACAATAGAAAGCAACAATGGGCCAACAAAAGGATTCAATTGACATCATAGATGTTAATGAGGAAACAACAAAATGTGTTTACATAGATAATGAACATAATGAGTCATTAAAGTTATTGCTCTACATATTTATGATAATATTAAAAATATTATCACATCCAAATTAAAGATAAATTGTTGTGCAATAAGATTTGGAGGATATTAAAAAATTGAGATATTATAAAGAGGAGATCAACCCTAATCTAGATTATCAAGGGTGTATCTCTATTTTAAATAACATGAAGGGAAAAAAATCAACATTATTAAAACAAGAACAAACTTTCATGAGATCCATCATGAAAAGTGGCATTAGAAAATTCCTAATACAACATAGTTGAAAGAATTTGTCATCTTTCTAACACTAAGAGGGTCAAATATGGAAAACACTATAATTCCCTATAAACACCCACATTATTTTGAACTTTCAAAGCTTTCTTCATGAGTTTCATCTAGGACTATAGGGTTTCTTGTAGGACGATGGAAAAAGAAATGTTGGACTATTCAAAGGACTTGTGGAAGGGGGTCCTGATTTGGTCTACTCCACCTACTGTCTACTCATGATGGTATTTCCAATGTGGTTTCTATAACTCCATTGTGCCCGTACCCAATCCTGCAATCAACAGTTATCAAGGAATTATTTCACATTCCCACTTCCAAGGAAGGGCTCAGTACCCAAGTTACCTCGATGACAATTCCTTTACCTAGAATTGCACCTTCTCTATTTGCATCTTTTCCCTCCCTACAGCCACCTACTGATGCAACCTTTACCCTTGGCAACTTTTCAATGGCTCCTACCTCCTCGCCAACCTATTGTTAGTTTGTGTAGCCTCAAGCAGGTGTTCTACTCTCAAATGATGCTAAGAGGCTAAGAAACACTAGATCTCCAAAACCCAAAAAAGTTTTGAGAGATAAGCTTGGGAAACACCCTAATTAAATTAATATGTCCTAATTAAATTATTTCCTACCTCTAACTTAGAAAAATGGTAAATTAAATATAAGTAATTAAAGATGTTCAAGGTTGCTCTAGAGACTTCTATTGTCTAATTGATCTTAGTCATCTATGAAGATTAAATTGTGGTCGTTGAGACTCCAATGCGAGATTATAATAGTAGGGTGAACGACTTGGAGATAACATCAGTGTGATCGAGTTGTAAGAGGCAGATCGAGCTACCCACTTTTTAGTCTTCAGCAAGGGCATTTTTTGAGCTAGGGAAGAGCATTAGGGAGAGGGGGGAACAAATAATTTGGGAGCACAATTCCAGAGAGTTTTCGAGTGGTTTTCTAGTGTCCGAGAGGCAAGAAAAGGGAGGTATAATACATTTATAGAGGAGGTCCTACAAGCAGTGTGAATTGCCAAAAATCCAAGTGTAAGTTGCCGGAAGAACCACAGATCAGCGGCCAAAGGTCAGATATATTTCCAAAAGGAGGTGCAAGTGGTTTCTAGTAACACAAGGAGGCAAGATGGCTCACTTTGAGCCAATTTCTAGGCAATGTGAATTATCTAGAGCCAGCAGTGTGAGTTCCAGGCTGCAATGCGAGTAGCCAATGTGGGTTTCAAGTAGGTTAAAGGAGGCCAAGTTGATTAGTAGAGTATATCTTTGATCTCCAGATTATTTTGCCAGTATATTTTTCATATGTTTGCCAATTGGGCATCCATATTGTAATTATTCTCAAATTGTTGCATAATAAAATAAACCCTCATCTGTTGCCCTGGTATTCCCTTCAAGGTTTTTTCGGGTACGTTTAATCTGAAAATATCGATGTTTATTTTGTGTTTACATCTATTTCTCAGTTCTTGATTCTATATTCTGCAACATGTTTTTATTATGAAGACTACATAAGTGATTTATTTTCTATTTGTCGTAAACAAATAAACTGCTAATCGGTTATAAGAATAAACTCCAATTAGTGCACTTAAAGAAATCTCACATGGTATTAGAGATTTATTGATCATATCAGAGGCTCAGGGGCGAAAGGAAGAGAGATCATGCAATTTTAGAGGGAGATTTGAAGAAATTTCTCCAGATCTATGCAAGTTAGCTACGGAATGTGAATTGTTGGGCAAGAAAATCGATTTTTAGAACTAAAGAGGAGGAAAAGTTTGATTTGTCCAAAAGCAGTAGCAACAGGAAGTGGATTTTCCAGATAGAGGATTCTGGTGAGCAGATCAGTGATTTCGCAAAGTAGATATGGGCACAAGGAGTTGCAACAAGGGTTTGCAATTGCATATTTGTGCAAGGAAGGAAGAGAAAAACACACAAGCATGATTTCCAGGCATTTCTCAAGTGGGTTTCAAGTTCTCTAGTTACAGGAAAGGAGGTTGTGATATCTAGCAGTAGATGGTCATAACAAACTTGTCAGTCCAACCAGTTCGATTTTTTAGGGTCAGTAGTGTGTGTGCCACATTTCAAAGGACTTATGAGAGGTAGAGCGTGTTACCCAATAGAAGAAGTAATTAGTGCAAAATTCAGGAAGGACACTGGAGGCAGGTGCAGGAGAAAATCTGCGCATTTCTGAGGGGAGTGTGAGTGTAGTAGAAATACCAAGGTAGGCTACCAGAAGGGGGAGATTTATAGCAAATATTCCTCCAATTTATTTGAGTTTTGCAGAAATGGCCACAACAGGACCAACGATCAAGATAGAATTGACGAAGCCTCTAATTTTATCATTTGGAAAGCCATAATGTGATTCCTACTGGATGAGCGTGTCTTGAAGGAGTTTGTGACAAATGTCATGGAAGAGCTGCCATATCCACAACATTTTGTAACCTTCAAGACCAAGAGGATGGCCCTAGATGGATTTTGGGATCACATTGTCCCGCGTATTACAAACAAAAATACAACAAAGAACATGTGGGATGTCATCGTGAAGTTGTACCAAGATCCATCTAAGAATAGGAAAATTATTCTCAAGGAAACGCTAAGGACAGTGAAAATGCAAGAGGGAGAGGATTTTACTTCTTACCTCATAGGATTCAAGGAATCATAGATGAACTTGTAGTTGTAGGAGAGAAACCTGCAAACAACAAGTTGATGTGTACGACTCTCAATGGGTTCTCCAAGGAGTGGTTTACATTCATCCAAGTCATTTCTAGGTGAGACACTTCCATGATGGGTGTGCCTATGGAGTGACTTCACTCAGGAAGAGCTAAGGATCAGTGTCGCAAAAAGTATTATCACTAACAATAATAAGGCATCGAAGGTGGAAAAGGAATAGGAGAACCTAGCCCTTGCAAGTAAAGGGGAGGCGAAGAAGGGTCTCAATTATGGATATAACTCAAAAGGAGGAGAGAAAGAGGACCCGTTGAAAGAAAAACGCTTCGGATGTGGTGAATTTGGTCACTATGTCACCTAGTGTCCCAAGAGAAAGGACATGAAGGGGCAGCATCAAACAACAACTTTGACGAAAATCGATGAGTTGACCTCTAGATTGGAGGAATTCACATTGATAGCATCGATACCTCTAGATGGAGTATGGGACTCTAGTATGCTAGATTGTGCAGGGTTCATGGGTGAGCAACATGCAATCTAGTTCAGATTTAGTTGTTTTTCACATGGATCAACACATTTGCTACAAGAGACCACAACCAAAGTAGCAAGAAGATCGAGATGTTAGCAATGTGCAATCAGAACTAGAGGGATAGTTGTAGAGCTATTTGTAATCAGATACTTGAGAGGTAGTTACAAGGCTAGCTAGTGCAGCCATATCCTTCACAAACAGTGCAAAGCAAGTTGTGATCAAAGACTCAAGGGAGTTACAGTACTAGTTGTAGTGGCACAATAGACCAAGAGGGATTGAGTTTCCAATCGCAGTTGCGGGAAATTACAAATAAAAATACAACAAGAACATGTGGGATGTCGTCGTGAAGTTGTACCACGATCCATCTAAGAATAGGAAAATGATTCTCAAGGAGAAGCTAAGGACAGTTAAAATGCAAGAGGGGCAAGATTTTACTTCCTACCTCACCAAGATTCAAGGAATCATAGATGAACTTGCAGTTGTAGGAGAGAAACCTACAAACAACGAGCTGATGTGTACGCCTCTCAATGGGTCCTCCAAGGAGTGTTTTACATTCATCCAAGTCATTTTTGGGTGAGACACTTCCATGATGGGTGTGCCTATGGAGTGACTTCACTCAAGAAGAGCTAAGGATCAGTGTCACAAAAGGTACTATTAACAACAATAATAAGGGACCGAAGGTGGAAAAGGAATAGGAGAGCATAGCCCTTGTAAGTAAAGGGGAGGCGAAGAAGGGTCCCAATTAAGGACAGATCTCAAAAGGAGGAGAAAAGGAGGACCCGTCGAAAGACAAATGCTTCGGATGTGGTGAATTTGGTCACTATGTCACCCAGTGTCCCAAGAGGAAGGACATGAAGGGGTGGCATTAGATAACAACTTTGGCGAAGATCAATGAGTTGACCTCTAGATTGGAGGAATTCACATTGATAGCATCGATACCTCCAGATGGAGTATGGGACACCAGTGTGCCAAATTGGGCAAGGTTCATGGGTGAGCAACATGCAGTCTAGTTCAGATCTAGTTGTTTTTCACATGGATCAACACATTTGCTACAAGAGGCCACAACCAAAGTAGCAAGAAGATCAAAATGTTAGCAATGTGCAATTAGAACTTGAGGGGTACTTGTAGAGCTATTTGTAGTCAGATACTTGAGAGGTAGTTACAAGGCCAATTGGGTGCAGTCATATCCTTGATAGACAATGCAGAGCAAGTTGCGGTCAAAGACTCGAGGGAGAGTTACAGTACTAGTTGCAATGGCACAATAGATCAAGAGGGATTGAGTTTCCAATTGCAATTGCAGGAAATTCGTGCAAATGGTGGAAGTGCAAATTGGCCAGTTAAAGGTAGTAGGCATAGTTCTAGGCAAAGAGAGACTCCATGAGAGAGTTTTCCTGCGAGGGTGGCAGTGTGAATTAGACAATTGCAAAGTGCAAATGTAGTTCTAGCTAGAGAGGGACTCCATGAGAGGGTTTCTAGCCCAAGAGAGATTTTGCTATTCTTATTCAAAGGGAGATCATGATCAGTACACAGTTGTAGTGGTGGCAATAGTGCAAAGGCATTGTAGTAGCAGCGACGCAGGTGTACCAACAATGTGAGATCAGAGATTGATTCAGCGACAAGTATTTGTAGATGGATCAGAGTATGCGCATTGATTGATGAACAATTTTTCAAGGTTGAATTTGTCACAATGATTACCAATGACAAGGAGTAAAATCAATTTGAAGATGTGAAGAAAGGAGGTACAACAAAATTCATACATCAACGTCATGGAGTAATCTAGCTATAACATGTTCCCACAGAGCAACAGATCGTAGATATACTCACAAAGGCTCTAGGGACAACCAATTTCGTATACTTTGAAGAACAAATGGTGTAGTGGAGAACACCTTCCTCACTAAGAGGGAGTGTTAGTTTGTGTAACATCAGACATGTGTTCTAGTCTCAGATGATGCTAAGAGGCATGTGTTCTAGTCTCAGATGATGCTAAGAGGCTAAGAAACACTAGATCTCCAAAACCTAGAAAATGTTTCACGAGATAAGCTTAAGATGTTTATTAAATTAATTTTCCATGATTAAATTATCCCTAGATCTTACTTAAGAAAAGTGGTCAGTTAACTAATCTTAGTCATCGATGGAGGTAAAGAGGTAAAGATATAACAAATACATCTAAAGAGGAGGTTGTACAAATAGTGTGAATAGCCATAAACCCATGTGAGTTGCCAAAAGAGGTTTGATTCAATTGTTAGAGGTCAAATCAACTTCCAAAAGGTAGAGCGAGTCATTTCTAGAGGCAAAGTGAGGTTAGACAGCACAGTGGGGCAAATCCAAGGTTGTACTAGTTGCCAGTGTGGGGTGCTAGCAAGCCAAAGGAGGCCAAGTTGATTTGCTGAGAAAATCTAGGACTCCAAATTATTTAGCTAGTATATATCTAGAGGATAGCCAATTCGGCATCCAATTATAATAATTTCTAAATTGTTACATGATAAAATAAACCCTCATCAACTCCACTGGTTATCCTTTCAAGGTTTTTGTTTTCCCAAAGACTAATATTAGGCTATTGGTTTTCCCTTCAAGGTTTTTCCAAAGACATTAGTCTAAATATATTGGTATCATTTTTATTGTGTGTGCATTTATTTCTCATTTTCTAATTTATATTTTCATAGCATTTATTGTGAAGAATGCATTAGTGATTTAATCATTATTTGCCACAAACAAATAAACTGCTAATATAGTGGTCTCACTCTAAGTGTGCTTGTTTTATTGATTGTTGATATTACTACTCAATACAAAAGAGATATGGTAAAACTATTTCACTCAACTTTGAGTTATAAATAATTTTATATCAACTTTTACCTGTAAAGTCATTCCTTAAGAAAATAAACATCCAAGTCATTCCTAATGAAAACTTGTTAAAATCATGAAAGTTGGGTGAAAAGAGAAAATAGGATGAGAAAGCTAAATGAAAAGAAAGTTCTGAACTGCTTACCCCTCAACAATGACAATATTTTAAGCATACCTCAATTAAGCCACTGAAATGCTAATAACATATGCAAATGTAACTTATATTTTCTATAAATTAAAATTTTTAGCTTTTTCCTTTGGTTAATTAAATTAAAAAGAAAAAAAAAATATAGATATTTAATCTAGAAAATTAAATTAGTAAAAAAATATAAAAACAAAAAAAACAAAATAACAAAACACAAAACCAAAAAACATAAGATCATAATTTGAAAATATTTGTTATGCTTCTTTTGAAACTAATAAGCATACAGAGAAAAATAAATCAATTTTGAAAGTAAATTGTTTACTGGCGGGGTTATAACATTAAAATTAAATTATTATTATTACAATATGTAAACAATGGTAAAATAAATTTACAAGTTACTAAATAGAAGATGTAACCAGAGTTGAGATTCAATTGGGTTTTGATAGTTTGTCGTACCTCGAACAAATCTCTTTGTGGAATTCAACAATTGGATTTTCATAGCTGAGTTTTTATTGCAGGTGTTTTTCACTAGTTCTGAATATTGTAAAGAAAGTCATGTAGATATTCATTAAGACTGTGGAACCCTATTGCGAACTTTGATATAGATTTCAGTATAAAACACTTCCGAAATAATCCTGAAAACTAAGCACACATGTTGTAGCATGATATTTTAGATGATGCATACGAGAAAATGAACACTGTAATTAAGAGAGCACATATGTTGTAACATGGTATTGCAGATGAACACTGTCACAGTAAAGCAACATACAATGTGCGGAGAAAACGGACATAATGCAAAGAATGCTAAATATGAAACAACCAGAAATGAAAACCTTTAAAGACGACATAAGGGATGGATTTTTTTGAAATCGCAGCTTTTATTTGATTCAGAGAAAATTTACTTACTCTAAAAATGCACAGATCACAGAACATTTCAAAGGAGTATCTATCCCTGTAATTCGAATCTTAATCCATTCAGAGACAACCTTTTAACACTCCAAAGACAAACAAAGCACAAAACATTTGAAAGGAGTACCTATCACTGTAATTCGAAGCCAACATCTAAAACTGAATACACGATGACATTACAAGCCAACATCTAAAACCGAATATACGATGACACTACAGGTGAAGGCTTTAACGATAACTTCAGCATTCCCCGCAATCTCAAAGGCCACCACGCAGACGCAAGACGAGGTGGAGGGTCGATTCCTTCTGAATGTTATAATCCGCCAGGGTTCGGCCATCCTCCAGCTGCTTCCCGGCAAAGATGAGCCTCTGCTGATCTGGAGGAATGCCTTCCTTGTCTTGAATCTTAGCCTTCACGTTATCAATCGTATCAGAGCTCTCAACCTCCAGTGTTATGGTCTTGCCTGTCAACGTCTTCACAAATATCTGCATACCACCCCGGAGGCGAAGGACAAGATGCAATGTAGATTCCTTTTGAATGTTGTAGTCGGCTAGAGTCCTCCCATCTTCAAGTTGTTTCCCTGCAAAGATCAATCTCTGCTGATCCGGAGGAATCCCCTCTTTATCCTGAATCTTCGCCTTCACGTTATCAATAGTGTCCGAGCTCTCAACTTCGAGCGTGATTGTCTTGCCGGTCAGGGTTTTGACAAAGATCTGCATCCCTCCTCTGAGACGGAGAACAAGGTGAAGAGTCGATTCCTTCTGGATATTGTAATCGGCGAGAGTGCGTCCATCCTCGAGTTGTTTCCCAGCAAAGATCAGCCTCTGCTGATCGGGTGGAATCCCTTCCTTGTCTTGAATTTTAGCCTTGACATTGTCAATTGTATCAGAGCTTTCGACTTCCAGAGTGATTGTCTTGCCGGTCAGGGTTTTGACAAAGATCTGCATCCCTCCTCTGAGACGGAGGACAAGGTGAAGAGTCGATTCCTTCTGGATGTTGTAATCGGCGAGAGTGCGTCCGTCCTCGAGCTGTTTTCCAGCAAAGATTAGCCTCTGCTGGTCGGGTGGAATTCCTTCTTTGTCTTGAATTTTAGCCTTCACATTGTCAATTGTGTCAGAGCTTTCGACTTCCAAAGTAATGGTCTTGCCAGTGAGGGTTTTGACAAAGATCTGCATCCCCCCTCTAAGACGAAGGACAAGGTGAAGAGTGGATTCCTTCTGAATGTTATAGTCTGCGAGGGTTCGGCCATCCTCAAGCTGTTTGCCAGCAAAGATGAGCCTCTGCTGATCAGGAGGAATTCCCTCCTTGTCCTGGATCTTGGCCTTCACATTGTCAATAGTGTCCGAGCTCTCCACCTCAAGAGTTATGGTCTTTCCGGTCAATGTCTTCACGAATATCTGCATTTTAAACTCTAAAATTTACAAACAAAACACCTGCACAAAGGAAGAGCACAATCAGACGAATCCGCAAAACCCTAGATCCTTAAAATATAACATATAATCAAAGAATCAAACAGAAAAAGAACACAAAATCATGAAATAAATAATGGAGCCGGGGAACTCCCTCAATACCGCACAAATCTACAAAAGGGTTTACACGTTTTACGCATTTCAGGAAGAACACTCAGATCTGCAACCCTCGAAACAAATAATTTCAAGAACAAATGCAACAGACTGAAATCTTGCAATAAAAACAGCCCAATCGATTAGGATTCGCGGAGGCGAACGATAAGATACCTGAAATAAAATCGCTTTGCCTGTGTTTATGAAAAATCCCTCAACGCTCGATTGAAATCAGTATGAGGTGAAGAGGAGGGCAGATGGCTATTTATATGCATACAGCCGACTACCCTTCCATATCCAACCAATTACAACGCGACACGTGTCAGTCGGTCAGATGAAACCAGATGTCTCTAGAAGTGAAGTTGACCGGTCAAAGGCAACCATGAACGAAGAGTCTGCCAAAAGAAGTCTTCCCAACCGCTTACCATGAACGAAGAGTGCTAAAGAAGACTTGACTCTGGCGTGAGATAAGGGTTACATGCAAGGTTGGAATTTCAATTCCTTTTTATTCGTTATGTAATTTTTTTTATTTTTTTAGGTTTTTATTAGGTTTAAAGTTTTGTTAATGTTTTTATAATAAATTAACTTTTTACTAATTTTGATTAAAATAATATTTCTCGTAAAAAAATTTACATATTTATAATAAGATAAGAAAAAACAAAATGATCATAATAAACAAATGGTTTATTGGATTCTGAATATTAGATTGAAATTATATGGAACACTCACAATAAAATATTCATAACTCCGAAATCAAATGTATATATAAAATATTACTAAGGAGATTTTATGTGACATATAAGATGACCAACAAAGTAAAATTATAAGATGGGCTATCATCCTCTCCACAATCATAATCACATGGAATCAATATGGAAGTCCACAATGGAGAGTTTGAAGTCAAGCAAGCACAATGTATTAAAAGTGTTTTAATATTTCATAAGTGGTGGTAGATGTTGTTCTTCATGAGCCAATCTTTCAGCGCTTTTAAGTGATATGTTGAGACATTAAAGATCTGGTGCAGACTGCAGTTGAAGCGACATTTCAATTGTTCCATAGGTGACACGTGACATATGATAACTTTCATAAGGTAGTGTTATTGACACTGTGACATGCCTTGTGACAGGCACCCCGCCCAAATAAGCCAATAAAGATGGGTGTTGAATACACTCAGAAAGAGCAAGTGGCAACAAGCAGGATTGTGGTTCAAACTCATTATGAGAAGGACGAGGTTTTGTGCTTTCAACAACGTAATGTTTTGGGCTAAGTAGGTTCGATGATGTACTAGCACACTTAAGAAATGATTGTTTGTTTCATTCAAGTGGGATTGTTAATGATTTTTGTATAAGAGATAAATGCATGTTCATTGGATTTCAAGGAAACTATTTGGACATGGATTCTAATCCAACATACCCTGATCAAATGAGCAAATTGTGATTTATTATATGACATTCCTTCCAAGGAGTATGAAATATGTATTTTTTCCCCTTTTCCCTAAGGTGAACATAGTGAACCTCTATGTGACACCTACGATAATTAAATCATACTAGATCGAGCACCTAATGAGATCTCATCATGAAAAAACATTTCAAACCAAGCCAAATTTGTTGTGTTGTTAGCATATCTATATTCACTATATATATATATATATGAATGACAATATTTGGTGTAAAGTCTCTGTAGACTAGATGCTTATTAACCATTTATTTTTGTAAACATATATTTCAGGAGACTAGGAAATAACCTTTGTTGAATGGCCTCAATCCATTTTATGTGGTTGTATGTTCTTATGCTATAGGTGTTTTTGCACAAGTTGGATGTATTTTAATTCCCACTTGAATGAAAATATGGTTTTCATTCTTTGTGTGCACATTCAAATTCACTACAAAGCTCCCTTCAATTAGAATGATCCATTCACATGCACCTCAACCTGCATCAACAAGGAAAGGAATCAATCAAAGGTGAAAATGGGCCTATAGATTTACCCGTGAAAATTGAAAGCTTGCAATATTAATGGCACAAAAGCAAATAGAGAAAGACTAAGAATGTGAAGTATAAGAGTAAAAATGCACAAAACCTTTATCTACAAGTTTATAATTTCTATTTGTAATAATTCTTAAAGCATATAAAGAGGCAAACAAAGGTCATTTCTAGAAAATTTTGTCGAAAAGATTTCCAAAGTAAGGTATCTACATTATCATCATGTTTAGAATTGAGTTCTTCAATGCCATTTCTACATTTATTAATTTTAATAAATGGTTTCTAGTGATGTTTTAGGTTCATTTCTTTCTTATGGTAAAATTTTATAATTAATAAATTGGATTTTAACGTATTTAAAATACGTCTTTCATAAAACACATTGTTGATGGATAGAGGAGTAAAACACAAACAATGACATTACTTAAATATATAGGCAATTTTTACAAATTTTATAAAAGAATTGTGTTTATAAAGTGGAATTGTTGACAAAAAAAATTAGGTCTAGAGTATGCCTTAAAATTGTTTTTGTTTGGCTAAGAGTTCGAGTTTATGAGACATAAAGAAACAAGTTAATGGAGGTAGAAGTAGACACATTTGGTAAGAGTGAAAAAGAGACCCAAACCACTAGTAGGGTAATTCCAGGGTACTGGTTTTCTGGAATAACTATGATGAGTCAACCTGCATTATGGATGGCAACTAGGGGTGATTATCCATAATGTGAGTTTGACAAATAAATTATATATTTTTTTTCTCAATATGTTAAAAAAAAACTAGATAGAAAGTATAAAAATATTGTGGAGAACATTTGGCTATTGTCTTAACTAAAACATCATAAAGAAAACATACTTATTTTCCCTAATATATTAAAAAAAGAGTAGGCAAAAATATTAAATTATTATGGAGAGCAATTCACTAAATATATTTCAAATATGTTTTTAACTAAATCATGAATTGTGTTTATTAAATTCTAGTTATTTAATTTTTAAGAGATTTTAAAACCTATTAAATTGATATATACATTGAAAAAAGTGATTTAAACAACACAAAACTACAATTTCATTAAAAACTAAATTACTTAATTCCAAAAAAAACTAAAATTAAAATAGTTAACCATAATTTAAAAAATATAAATAAACATTTTTCAAAATTTTAATTTTCTATATCAAACACATAAAAAAAAAAATAATAATAATTATGTTAGATCTAAGACTTTTGTGATTCATAATGTACATATAAGTCTTTCAGATTAATCATATTGATAGGATTTGGTCGACTTTCCGAACCAACTAATGTTGGTCATCCTCAAGACTAAGGCAAAA
>APFE030102526.1:0-11550 GCA_000404065.3 Pinus taeda | reverse complement strand
TTCTATTTATGAAGGCTCAAGAAAGAGGTTTTATTTAAGTGAATCCTATGGGCCAAATACCATATTTTTAAAAGAGATATGGTAAATTAATAAAAATATAAATAAACGAGAGGTATGGTAAACAAATAAAACAATTTTTTATAATTACTCCATAAGTCACCTTATATTTACGAACACTCAAAAAATGTGTTACATTTAGGTGAAACCTATGGGCAAAATACTATGGGAGAAATACCATGGACTAGATTGTTATTAATACCATGAAAAAAAACATTATTAACCCTAATATTAGTATTAATAAAAATAAAAATGGCACATGGTATTGACCCGTGGTATTCACCTAGAATGTGGCCTATTTAAATAGGGGAATTAAACCAGCATAGAACCATCTTTACTCTGGATCTATTAACCCCTGAGAGGTATCAAATCAAATATCGTGATATGCAAACTAGCATAGAGTGAAAAAATATTTGATCCGATCAAGAGTAAAAATGGATGTTGTAATTTAATGTATGTTAAACATTTTAGCTTGGTTAAAAAAAAAATAAAAAAAAAATCAACTATTAATTTTATTAATTTTTATAAATTGCTAATAGTAATTTTTAAGCTCCAGGTTTATGATAACCCATGGTATTGACCCATGGTATTCATGTGAGCATAGACTATTTAAAGGGGAAATTCTATCTTAGATCCATCTTAATTCTGGGTCTACTAAGTGCTCAGAGGGATAAATAGATTTCATCCCCCTAAGAGTGGTAGATGTGGAGTTAAGATGGATATAGGTTGGTTTTTATGATAATGAAGATATTAAATAGACTTAGGAAATTATACTGTAAAAAAATCTTAAGGTGAATGGTTAAAGCATAGACATTGGACAAGTATATTTTTATACTTCTGTTTTAAACTCAAACAAATCCAGGGCTAAAAGAAATGGATTGATTTCACTAGTCATCCTTCTATAACTTTCCAACATATGCTGGAGTAAATAGATTGTAATTTGCGTAATTTTTCTAATTCCAAACAGGAACATACTTGTGTATTGGCAGGGTGGTTACGAGGTCCCTAGAAGCGATGAATTTGAATTTTTATTGGTTTTATATATAGTATTAGGTTTTTCCTCATGCTTTCTGTGAATGGCACGGGTGAATTTTATCCTACACCCACTAGGTTATCGATATGAAATTTCGGTAATTTTGATTTCAAAAGATATTTTAAAGAAATGTAATGATTTCATTTGTGTATTCAATAAACACAAGATTTTATAATTGAGTAAAATATTCGCCATGCCTGGTGAGAGATTCGCCAAAAAATTATTTATACATATCATATTATTGATAAAATCGCCTTCCATTTTTCCTATATACCATGGAGATTCACCCATTTATTATACATGTAAATTTATGGGGGTTTCTTAAAATTTTCCCTGGTAAAATTCTTTAGAAATATATTGACTTTTCCACATTTGAAAATCATAACTTAGGCTTAGGTGCGCTTGTGGGTTTTTAGGGAAAATGATTGAATTATGGAGGGGATGAGTGTTGATGAGGAGGTTTTAGCACTTAGAACCTGTAATTTATTGGGTCGAGGGTTCAGTCCCTCTAAAAAGCTAGAGAAATGCTCTGAGCCCCTTTAACTTAAGGTTTTGGGTACTTTTGACTATTATTTGTGGGAAATTAGTGAAATTAGGGGTAAAATGAATAAAGAAATTAATTACTTGACTTTGTAAATGTCTCATTGTTATGCATACTTTAAGCAACTTGATGATGAAAGTAAATGACATGAGTTTTAACTAATCAATCATCTTGCATAATTCTACAACCATTCCTCTACTTACCCACCTACACATCCTACCCTTTTTTTTACTTTTTCTTAGAGTGCACTTAAACTAGTAAACCCTTATCAAACTTTTCATTTCTTTTACAATGGAATTCTATCTAAGTCTATCCTTATTACATCCAAGGGTTCAAATTAAAATTTTGAGCTCCCTTTATTCACTCTACCTATCTACTTATCTGCCAAGATTAAACTGTTTGGTTACCATGTATTGTCACATTAAAAACAAGTTGCACACAATCATTATTGTACAAAAAGTAAAATAGCAATGACATTTGGACTTGCACACTTTCATGGTCTTTTTCTTTTTCTTTGGGGTTCATTTTTCATCTTTTTTTTGAACATTTTTTCCATTCTTTTTCTCCTTTGATTTTTCTTTTAGGACATACCCTATTTACATTTTTTTAATTTTTTTTTTAATTTTTGAATATGGAAAACATTTGCAGAAAGAAAAGGTATGTACATATTACAAAGATAAACCAAGTCAATCATAAATTATGACACCTATTGGCATAGGAACATAACAATGGCTCCACTTGGGGATGGCTTTCCCTAGTGGAAAGTCAAGAACTATAGATCAATGGCCTTCTGAAAGACTGTGATTTTATTCTACAATGTTTCTTTATTCTGATACTTTATTTATATTTATGACAGTGACACTTTTGAAGCTTAGGGTCTTCTGTTTGGGCTTCAACTCCAAAAATTACCATCCAATCAACACTGAACATTATGAAGGATATAGTATGTACAACTGAAGTTGGTAAAATTATTAACTTGGGTGAATATAGTGTTTTAACATTCGACCATTCGCTGGTCCTCCTTCTACCTCTGTACCATTCAATTATTTAAGAAAGTAAGCATTATTTCCTCTTAAGGCATATATAATGTATGGAAATTTCCATAGGAAGTCAAACTTCCCATGTTTCCCTTTGTATTCTCTTCTGGAGTCCCACTTCAAAACTTTGTCACCAAGATAGAAGTCTTCTACCTTGGTTCTTTTATTAAAAACTTTCTTGAGTTTTTCCTGCAATACTTGGGCTCTGATGTATACTTCCTCCCTGGTTTGCTGCAAATGAATGGTCTGATTGATTCTCCTCTAAATATCATTTGACTCAACTTGGGATTCCTAGAGAAGTTTCATTACTGTGATTCCCAACGACGAAGAAAAAATAACTTCCATTCCATAGACTAACTGATAAGGACTCGTTCCAATAGATTTCTTAGTAGTCAGCATGTCTGTCCAAAAAGCATTTATCAATTTCTTGTTCTAGGTTTTCTTATTGTCTTCCATCAATTTTTTAATAATATTCGTTAATCTTTTGTTGGAGGTTTATACAAGTCCATTTCCTTGGGGATAGTAAGTTGTAGAATGACTAAGTTTTATATGGTATTTGGGGCAGAAATCAATCCTCCTCTTTGATTTAAATGTTGCAGCATTGTCTGTGATAATTTTGTCGGGGCAACCAACTCTGGACAGAATATTAGTATCCATCTATGTTGAGCAGAAGAGAGGGGCTGAATTTCACCAATGAAGTCTATACCCCATTTTTGAAAAGGTTTTTTAGTAGAAATAGGTTTCAAAGGTAAAGGAAAAAGTTTTCTTTTTCCTTCAGAGATCCGAGACTCGTGGTAGGAGGTTATAAACTTTTTACATCGGAAAAAAAGGTTGGCAAGTAAAATCCAGCTCTTAGGATTTTATCAGTTGTTGTGTTATAGTAGACGTGTCCTCCACAATCACCTGCATGAAATTCTTGGAGTACTTTGTCAGATTCTTCCTTTAATAAACAATTTAATAGAATTCCTTCATGATTTTTCCAAAATAAAGTGTTATCCATTATGCAGAATTTCAACGATTTCATTTTCAAAAACCTACTTTTAGTTCTGGACAACCCTGGAGGAGCTTGTAAATTTTGTAGAATGTATATTATATCAGCATACCAAGGGGAATCTAAACATTCTTGGCTGATCTATGGAGTCGCCATCTCCTCTTCGTTATCCAGTTCTACAATAAAATTTATGCCCAGGGCTTGGAAATTTGTTTCAGCCATAAGTTTAGCCAACCCCTTGGCTTTGATTAATTTTGTAGGTTTAATCTCTATGTCATACTCTAATATGATAGCTATCCACTTCCCCCTTTGTATCAACTCCATTCTATGTTAGAATTTCTTTGACTACAGCATTGGGAACATAAGCTACTATGTGAGAGTACAAGTTATAGACTCTGAAATCTTTGATAGCTTTTACCAAAACAAAAGCCTATTTTTCCATTATGTTATACTTTATGGATTCATCTCTTAGAGCTTTACTAAATAATGATATGGGTTTTTCAAATCCCTGATCATTATTTTGTAGTAAAACTATAGCACTACTATGTTGAGATGCAAAAGAAAAAATGATAATTCTCTGTCAAACATTCGGCTTATGAGGATTGGTGTTGGAGTCAAGGCTAATTTTATATCTTTGAATAATTTTTTAGCCTCTATTTTCCATTTAATAGCCGAATCTTTCTTCAACATGTTATTCAATAGTCTAATTAATTCAACCAAATTTGAGATGAATCTTCTTAAAATGTTTATTTTTCCTAAAAATGCCTAAATTTTTTTGATGTTTCTGGGGTGAGGTATTTGCAAAATAGCTTCAATCTTGGTCAGGTCAATTCGGATTCTATCTTTGGAGATAATCTGGCCTAATAATTTTCCTTCTTCCAAACCAAATAAAGACTTTCTTGGATCCAGAGAGATGACATATTTCATGCATTTAATAAAGACTTGCCTAAGATGATCTAGGTGTTGTTGATCTATTTTAGAAAATACTATGAGGTCATCAAGATAAATTACCATGAAGTCATGGATTTCTTTGGCAAAGGCAATATCCATTGCTCTTTGAATGGTGGCTCCTGCATTTTTCAATCCAAAGGGCATTTCAACATACATGAGGGTGCCCCATGGGGTGGTGAATATAGTTTTTTCTTGATCATCCAGATGGACCAGGATTTGGTCGTAAGCAAAGAATCCATCTAGTAATGAAATTCTGGAGGAACCCACTACCCTCTATAAAATGTGATCCGTTTTTGGAAGAGGATAGTTATCGTATAGTGAGACTTTGTTTAAATTTTGAGGTCAACACACAGTCTTATTTCACAAGATTTCTTCCTAGTGGGTATCAGATTTGAAACACAGTCATAGAACCTAATAGGTGCTATGATTCCTACCTCATACATTCTCTTAATCTCTTTTTCAATTGAGGGTAATAGAACGGGGTTGACTATTCTAAGCTACTACCTATAAGGCTTTTGATCTTCTTTTAAAGGGATAGTGTGTTGTATTATGTTGGTATCATAGGATTTGAAGTCCACATAATTTGAGGCAAAAACATCCTGGAATTCTTTTAACAGTCGTATGTATTTTACTTTCTCACTAGGAGGTAACGACTTTGAGAGTTTAATGAGTTTGGGATATTTTTCAGAACTTATATTACATTCCTCAATGTCTAATTTCAGGGGTTCCATTTTACGCTTTTTAGGAATATCATTTGAGTCGAATAAGTCCCCCAAAGGAGTTAATCCCTTGGGTAAGAAATTATCTTTGAGATTTATGACTTCAGTTTCATCATCAATTACTTCATTAATTTACATTTGTTTTAAGTTTTAAATGTCTGATCTTCTGAATTTTTTAGGATGAACTTTGTCTATTATATCCTTTTCTATTTCATTACTTTCTACTCCATGAGTAATTTCTATTTCATTAGTGTGATCAAAATGTGAAGTTAAGTCTGTATCTATATTAATATTAGAAAATTCTACATCTAATGTTAGAAAATTGTTAATTTGTCTGTCATTTTTGAATACTTTCCCGTTCTTTAAGTTGTTAGGGATGGCTGGTCTATGCCTAACCTTAGTAGTGTACTGATGGTTGGGCTGGAAGGGCAACTTACAGGTACTAGCAAACATGGCCAAACTGTGAGCTTGCATGTTATGTTTTCTCGGGATAGCAACAAGCTTGGTTTCTAAAAGTGTCTTAAGAATTTCTACAAATATACCTCTATAAAATCCTAATCTAGGGTCTCTAGTTAGGTAAACACCATTAATTTGTTTAACTATCAATTCAAAATCTCCCATAATTGATACCCTTATAGCTCTTAACCCTTTAACCAGTTTAAGACCTAACAAGAGTGCTTCATATCCTGCCACATTGTTTGTGAATTTGAAATTTTACCTATAGGCATGACTTTCTGCATGATCATTCTCTAGGTTATAAATCCATAGACCTGCACCTGCACCTAGATTTTTTACTGAACCATCAAATTCCAGATGCCATAAGATTTTGTGTTCATAATTTTCATCTAGGGTAGTGGTATCTTTCTTAACTATGGCATCTAGGTTTTATTTTTCATTTGATATCTCATGAATTTGAAAATTTGGATTTTCTTTTAGTACTACAATTTATTTTGGTTCTATTATAATTTTATTTGAATCATCTTCATATCTTGTTTCAGCATTATAAAGAATAAAAGAATCCATGTCATAATGTACTGAATATATAAGAATGTTCTGAGGCATCTCCTGACTACTCACTACATACTTCATTAAAGTTTCTCTATGCAGTTTCTTGGGATGTCCAAAGACTGGTATAGTAGCATAGGACATGTCCGCTTGCAGAGATCCTTGGAGTTTAACACCCAAAGATCTAGACAACAACATGCCATAATTGGGTGGTATGTCAGTGACAACAATGTCCATGACTATAATTTTGGCAGGGTATTGAACCAGAGAAACACACAAATCCTTTATAACCACTAAGCACCCAAATTGACTTGAATCAAAGGGAAATAAATCCCTATAAGGCCTAGTGATGTCTAGGTCAAGCTTCTCCGTAACAAACTTGGGCATGAGATTATGTGAGGCACCAGAGTCAAAGATGGCATTATGTAAGATTTTGTCATGGATGTTGAGGCTGGCATAGAAGGGTGGTATCCCTCCTTCCATTGGTTTCCCATTTACATCAAGGCCAAAAATTAACTCATGTTGCTCATCGAAGACGTTTACAAAATCTTCATTTCCAATGAAATTTAATGATTTGGTTATCTAAGATTTGTAAGTATCATGCTTAACCAATTCTATTAAAGGAATTGAAATTTTAAGTTTAGCCGCCTTTTCGCCCAAATTGAAAGACAAAGGGGTTTTAACTATTTGAACATTTGAAACTTTGACAATAGTGTTTTCTCCTTTTCCAAGGTTTGGAGCATTCTTTGTTGGGTTTTCTAATATAATCTTTGCATATTTTTCGACTGTTTCCTTGCGGGGAAATGAAGTGGAAGATTGTTCATTAGTTGGTTGATTATTAGTTATATCTTCAATGGTCAGGCTGGGGGGATTTTTATTTGATTTAGAAAGGATCTGAAGAGATTTTGTTACTGGAAATGTTTTCGTTTTCTTACGCTGATTAGGAACTATTTTCTTGTTTTGTTTTAGGGCATCAGTGTTTCTTCTACTTCTTAAATTGTATTGTTTATTTACCTCAAAAATGGCAGAGTTCTACCCCTGACTGAAATCAAATGATTCTCCTGTTTGGGTTTGGAATTGTTGTAGCATGTGTGATTCTTGGTCATCCTGAGTTAGGAAAACATTTTCCTCATCATCTAGACCCATCAAATTAATTTGAGAGTCTTGTTCAGGGTCTCTAAGTGTGAGGCATCTGCATAGTTTTCTTGGAAAGGTGGTATAATATTCTAATTAAGAATATTCTTCCCATCATTCTGGTTTTGGTTTTTCCTAAAGTTTGGATTTCTTGCTGGGGGAGCATGCTGGTTATCCTAGTGAGCTTTTATTCAAATGTTTTAGATTCTGTCCATCAACCTTTCCATTCCTTTGGCCAAAGCATCCATTTTTTTGTCAAAGGGTGTAGTTTCCTCTTTCAAGGGTACTGTTCTCTCATTTATAGCTTTGGCTCTTTTGGCTAGCAGGTTAGCTTCAATTCTTATTGCCACACTTTGTATTTGTTCCAGAGTGGGGGGATTTCTTTCTCTTAATTGAAAAGCCATATCTGTATCAAATCCATCCAAAAATTTGATCAAGGCTAAACCAGGTGGAGGTCTAAGGTCAAGTGGAATGGCACTATACACATTATTGAACCTGGTGCAATAGTTCTTGACAGTTTCATATGTCCCTCTTTTAAGGTTTTCGTATTCAGATAAAATTTGAAGGGGGTTCTTATTCATCTCCTACCTATTCAAGAATTGTTGATAAAGGGCTTCTAAACTATCTATGCTCTTACGGGGTAGAGATCTAAACAATTTTCTCACTTCTCTAGCTAGAGTTTGGACAAAATTCTCATCTAGATATTTGCTATGTCAATCTCATAAATTTCAAAGTAATCTGTAATTTTCCTGGTGTGTTGTTGCACTGTGTATGTTCTAGTGCCATCAAAGGTAACAATTTTACTGTGATAGTCCTGTGGCATTGCACCTTGGGGAGAAAGCATCACAAGGGGAGCATATATGTTGGCCATGATTCTAGGTTGGGTAGGGGTGGGAACTGAGATGGGGTAACATGGGGTGTTTGGGTTGTGGAGGAAGAACTAGAGGTAGTGGTAGGGTGTTGAGTAGTGATTGGCTGAAGAGGGAGGGAAGGAACGAATAGACGGGTGGATTGGACTTCAGAAAGCTGAGGGAACAATGGTGAACTAATAGAAAGTGAAGTTGTTTCAGAAAGTTGATTGGTTCTATTAGTTGTAAGGGATGAATGAGGGGAGTTTTATGAATGTTGATCGATTGACAAGTTGGCTCATTGGATTTCAAGTTCTCTAATAAATTCTATATCTGGGACTAAGTCCAATAGTTCACTATCATATGTGGTTCTAAACAGAGAAGTTTCAGAGTACTTGTCAAAAGGAAGGTCTTCTAAGAAAATCTACTCAGCAGGGCATGAATGTGATCTGAACAAAGGTCTAGGGCTGATTGAACTCTCTTGTCTTCTGATGATTCTCGGAATCAAGTTGGGATTTTAAAACACAAGGGGAGGATTTGGATCAGGGTTAGCCCTGGCATAATGATTTCTCCCTGAAGCCAAATTTCAAGTCTTTAAATGCTATTTTTTATGAATGTTCAAAATAAATTCTAATAATCCTTTAAGATGCTTTAAAATTAAACTTTATGTTTCTCAAAGGTTTACTTCAATTGAGGATTTGTTCTTCCCCAGTATGGTTGCCACTATGTTATCACTCAGATTTTCCTTAGAAGTTATTTAAAAGAAGGAAAAGATCCAAGGAAACCACAAACCAATCTTTTAAATACAGGTCCTAGCCGATCTACACTTAGAGAGGGCTCTCTATTTATAATTTAGTGTGTTTTTGATATGATATTAGGCTACTTATTAATGCTTAAGGAATTTGTTTTGATTTGTTTGGTGGAATTAAGGAGACAAATGGATAGATCAGGTATTCAAGCCATTGGGAAATGGAGTCAAGTAGGAAAGGATTAACAGGATTTGATTAATCAGCGAGGTAAGAGTTGACAAGGCAAGCTAGCATAGCAGAGACAAATCTGAAAGTTTTAATGGATGAAAATCTTAACCATGGCCAAGGGAAATTAAAAATGCTTAACAAGGATTAAGACGAAGAAAGGAGGTTTGGAAAATAGCAAGGGAAATTAAGAATACTATACTAAGGGCCAATAGAGGGAATGAATTATAGAATTAATGGAGCAATTAAGAATTCTCAGACTTCAGCAATTTAGTAGAAAACATTAAATAAGAAAACAGTTAAAATAAAGAACACTTAAGCTAATTCTGATGATATTATTCTTTGTTTGATTTTAATAATTATAAGAAAACATGTGATATTTCATGACATAAAGGAAAAAAATATTCTAACTCAGAGAAATGATACTTATTTGTTTCCCACAGTGCACATGAATCGAGTCAAATGTCCTCAGCTTTATTTAATCTAGTAAACCAGTCCAGCCTTGATTACAATAGCTCCTTTAGCTCAAAAAATAAGTCTACAGAAATGTTTTTTAATCCACTCTAATTACTTCAATTTGTGAAGTATTTATACAAAAATTGGTACAAAATATCTCATAAACATATGAGATTTATTCTAGAAAACAAAATTTGTCTTGCACACGAAGATAGAGACAGATGGAAAATAGATTGTTTGTTGTCCCTTTATTTGTGAATGTGCAAGATATTGGATGTTGGATTTGGCTCCTACAGTTGCCTTGGTAGTTATGTGTTGGAATTACTCCTATCTTCACCTACTGATAATCTTTACCTGTGTTGATACTCTTTACATCCTGATTTTACCAGAATTTACCAGGATAAACATTTTTTACTCCACAAATTTATTATAGTAACTTCACAGTAAATCAGTCAAACTGGTCCACCATTCGTTATCTGGTAATTTCATCTTGATCATCTTCGTTTAAAATTCATCAGCTTCTGTGTACTTAGAAAAATTAGGTTTGCTAGTGAATAGGTGTTTTACTCCATGTTCTATGTAAAATAAGTTCTCCAAGACATCATAAAGTACCTTTCCTATAGGCAACACTTTCACTCCTGAAGAACTTGCTTGACTCTTGGCCGGTTTATTTAATCTTTCAATATAGTCTTCCCGTGTCATCAGTTTATCATGTATAACCATTGGGCTAGGAAGGCCTTTCTCCCTTAAAATGCCATATTTTAGCGTGAAGCTATCTATGTCTGTCTGAATACTCTGGCACCTTTTCTCTAGATAAAGCATTAAGTTCATTTTAGTAAGATATTTCTTTGTTTCAATAACAATAGTCATTTTATCCTGAATCTCTAAGTCCTCTAGCTGCTGTCTATTCCTGCTATTGGAAAAATCAATTAATTGGTTTGCCTCTTCAGGCTTATCTCCTAGTTCTTCTTTATTCTTCTGTATAGCCTCTATAGCTACTTTGATCAATTCAGTCATTTCAAAAATGACTTGGATTGAAGGCCAAACATCATTGCTGGAATCAATGATGTTGGCCGACAAAATATTCTTCATATCTCCCAATGGTTTTTTTAAGGTCAAGTCCTTCTTCAGGACTCTAATTCTTTCCTCCATCCTTCTGTTGTTTCCAAACATGAAATTTGTTCTTTGATATTTTTCAATTCTATAGCTTGGATACTCATTTGTTCCATGGCTTTGATCAATTCATCTATTTTTCTACTGTTGCCCCTGCACTGGTTGATGTACCTATAGTTGAAGTAGTCCCTGCCACTAGCAATGTTGTCACTGGTGGAATTTTTGGTGCCAAAGAAGTTGCCAGAGTGGAGGGTACTACTGTAGAAGCTATGGGTATGATAGTCTGAGGAGCGGTGGCCAACTCACTCTACTTAGACTGTATAAAATTTTCCAATTCCTTCTCAGCTTCTTTTAACTGATAATTTAACATTAGGACTAAGTCCATAAGTTCTTCCTCTTTTTGCCTCTGTATAACTTCCTCAATTTGAGGATGGTGGATATGAGGGATCTTGAGCTGCTTCTTCAGGGTAGCTATATCATCATTTTTCTTTTTAATCAATTTCTCTGGTGCTTTAACATCTTTGGGATCATGTCCCAACTCTATTACCAAGTCTTCTAAAGTTTTTATCTTGTTGTCTTTAGCCTGAGAAGAGGCCTTTTCTAGTTGTAGCTGTGCAATGGTATTATTCAATAAGTTCTACAATTGGTGTGTGGTGACGACTTTATTAGTCAATGTGGAATATACCATCTC
>APFE030102525.1:2116-14200 GCA_000404065.3 Pinus taeda | reverse complement strand
TGACTCTCATTGTATATGTATTGATCTAGTGATTGAGTGATTCAGAAAGTTGTTTGATTATGAGCTTCAATGTGGTTATTGGGTCCAGTATGAAAATTGGATGAAATGTGGCCCTTTCAGATGTGCTTCAGTGTATCCAGTATGAAAATTGATGAAACGTGGTACCTGGAAGAGAGAAGATTGTAGGTCAGCACCTACATACTAGTATCTAAGCTAGTACAAGAGCTAAAGGGAAAACTTTGGAGCATTGTAGCAGGTAGTAGCCTGCGTACTAGTAAATGGATCGGCTAGTACAAGAGCAAAGGGGGTTGTAGCTCCCGTACTGGTATAAGGCTGCACCAGTACAAAATATTGTAAAAGGATTTTCTTATTAAGAAGAAGATTGAGATGACTTGCAGCAGGTGGTTTTCTCCCGCTTTGGGTTTCCACCTTATATCATGGTGTTCATGTGTGTACCTTATGTGTGATGATCTATTCTGTGTTACTGCATCTGTTAACTGATAATATGGTTGATAATGTTCTAATGCACTCATTGAAGATCAATTAACTTAATCGTAAGAAGTTGTGGAAGTAGCATATATGAATCTGGTTATGGAAATTGAAAAGTTTTATTAATGTGATAATACTCATTCACCCCCCCCCTCTCAGTATTATTTCCAACACTGAAACTGATTGAAGTTACGAAGTGATCCCATGATTCAGGTAGAGAACACAGCAAGGTTATGGCTTTATCTTCTTCCTGTATTTTGACTTCCATATCTGTTAATTGGCATATTAGTGTATTAGAAACATTCAAATGTTCTGTAACGTTTGAACCTTCTTTCATTCGAAGACTGTATAACTGTCTTTTCAGATAAATTTTGTTGGTCAATGACTTTGTCATATAAATATTTTCAAGTTTTTCCCTCAATCCTGACGCCGTAGTCTCTTCAACAATGTTGAAGAGAACTTCATCCACTAGACATAGCTGGATGGTACTCAGAGCTCGGGCATCCAAGTCCTCCCAGTCTGAAGTAGTCATGGTTGCAGGTTTTTTACTAGCCCCATCCAATGACTTGTGCAGCCCTTGTTGCACAAGCAGATCCCTTACCTTCAGTTTCCAAAGAGAAAAATTGCTCTTTCCGGTGAATTTCTCCACCTCGAATTTCGCATTCGACATCTTGGCCATTTTTTCTTTCCTAGGGTTTTAGACTTTCTAGGGTTTTATATTTCCTTATTTCTCCAAATAGAAAGAACCCTTAAAAAAACATTTCCTTTCCATCAAAAATAAATCTGTCTTCTTTTTCCTTTATTCTGAGTTTAGAGAACTTTACTTTCACAGTGTTCCAAAACAAAATTTCTGAGATAAAGCTTCTTTCAATAGCTTTCTTGGAAAAAAAAAAATCTGAGACAAAAAATTTCTTAAAAAATACCCAGATTTTCTGAACAAGTTCTGGCAGCCACATTGGAAAAACATAGGTTTTTTTCTCCTTCGAACAGGTTTTGGCAGCCACAAGGCAAAAATGGTCTCTTCCACACAGGCCTGGCAGCTTCGTTCCCTCTCTGCTCCAGCACACACCGGCAGGCTCTTCTCAACACTGCCAAGTCAGCAACACACAGCAAAGAACTCCTTTGTCTAAACACAGCAAACCGCCAGGCACCTATGGAAAAAAGAACGCCAGCAAATTTCTTCTTCACGGGCAACAATGAAAAACACACAGTCAACAACTGTTTTTCACAGTCCAACAGCCGCTTTCGCTCCAGCCCGCAAGCTCGGTCTCTTCTCACAGGACGGTCTTCTAACGCAGGCACAGGTTCTTCAACATAGGCAAAGGGTAGAGAGCTACGGGCAGACGGCTTTTCAACGCACAGCAGGGTCTTCGACGCACAGGTGCACAAGGCACAACCAGTTTAAACGTTTTTCAATGCACAGCAGTTCACAGCTTCGGCTTCACATAGCACCACGCCTTCTCCAGCAACAACGGGTCGACAACAGAAACGTTTTTTCAACGCACAACAGCTCACAGCACAGCTCCGGCTTCACACAGCACCACGCCTTCTCCAGCGACAATGGGCAGACAACAGAAACGTTTTTCAACGCACAGCAGCTCACAGCTTCGGCTCTTTCACCAGCTCCAGGCCACACCCTCAACGCACGCATAGGCAGCCTCTTTATGCAGGCTCTGATACCAATTGTAGAGAAAGACAGATAAAAACAATAAAAGAAACAAGAATCCAGAAAGCTTAGCCAAGATATAAAACTGTTTTTGAGCTGAATGAATGAATTTATGATTCTCCGCTGCGATCTTATTGCAGGTATATTACATTAGTTTTATGGCATGAACCCGTTACATCTATCATAACCAACTAACCGACTATTCGGTATGCAACTACCTAACTAACATTTACATAAAAACATTTGTTGTCAATACTAACATGAAAGTCATTGAAGGATTAGCTTGCTATAGGTAGGGTAGGTTTCCTTTCAAAAAGTTTGTTCATGAAGAATCACGAGAGTCTTGAATATCCCTATCGCTTAAGTGAGTTCATAATGTGAAGAGTAAGCTCATTGTGCGAGAGTGTGGAGCTTTACACTACCACATACTAAAATTCCTCTATATTTTGAAGAGACTCGACAACAACCCTACAAGGAAAAAAGACAATTTATCGTAAAATTACAACGCCATAAATATCTTAGAATTTGGAGGAAAATTTTGGATTACTATGCAATTTGATTTTATTTGTGATCACATGAGCTTGAGATCATATGGATAAGTAGCCTTTTTTATAGACAATGATGCCAAAAACAAATGTTTAATGATGATCTTACGGGGTCACATGGATAAGTATCCCCTTTTACATATTATTTCCCCTAACCACTAAACTGGAAATGAACCTACATTATTTTCCCTTTGTCTTAGTCGTGATCCAAATTTTAAGGCCTACAAACTCTTTTGCAAAGCGAGTTCAACGATCAACACAATGGGATTTTTTTTATTGCACTACACTGCTAGGGGTTAAACTTCGTTAAACTCTACACAACACTTTACATTTTAGTGAGATTTATGTTTGGCTAGCTTCAGGGATCTTTTGGAGAGTAAGAGTATTGAATTACTCACAAACTCGTGTTAATGTACATGGAGAGCCTCCATTATATAGCAATGGAGAAGGCCCAGTGTTGCATAAGGATAACTATGACAACTAGAGAGATGCAAGTATCTATGTGAGCTTACAAATCACCATACTTAGCTACTAAACCATTGGAAAATCCAACTCTAACACTCCCCCTTAAGCGAAATATAAAGAGTAACTAAAAAAAATAAAACAAAGAATGGGTCCCAACAACGAGACCTGATTAGGTACCCATGTACAAACTATGATAAGTGGAAAAAGAGATAAAAACCCATAGGAAAAAAACTCTGATCCAAAAGAGAGAAAGAAGTGAGTGCTCAAATTATCATGGAGAAGAAATTGTAGATTCCATAATGATCCACTAAATGGCAAGAACATAGGCTTGCTCCCATCAAGAAGTACAGAATGATAAAATACTAGAACTTTGAAGATCAACGTCATGGAAACTCAATGAGGTTGGTCAATCTCTGAAGTAGGATTGTTTCATAGGCACACAAGTGGAAACCGTTGTCAACTTCTCTAAAAAGAGCTTCAAATAAACTAGGTGTTAGCAAAGAACCAAGACAAAGGCTTCAAACATAAGTACCATTAACCAACAAACAAACGATGAGGCCTATAAATATGGCAAAGTCAACTCAAACATGCTACAAGAACAATCCTTAAGTTTTTCTAAACAACACAGTCACCATCTTGCTCATCAAACACAAAAAATGACAATTGTCAACAAGAAATTGAAAACATAATCTCTCACCATCTAACTGCCCCCTCTAAAACACTACTCCTAAAGAAGCAAGAAACAGTAATCTTTGTTGTTAGAAATTTTTTCCCATGGAGCACAACTAAGGGAACAATGGGAATCAACAAGGCACAACTGATGACACATGATGATATGAATCCTATAAGAATTGGTTCAAATGATGCCATGACCATTCATCGATCCATCCACAGTTGATCTTAATGGACGACACTGGTCCACAGTCGATCTTAATGAACGAAACGGGTCCATGATTCATTATTTCAAGTCTCTTGTATAATTATCTAAATGTTGAACTACTAATTGATGAAGAATGTTGATGCTTAGGTAATTTCTTCTGATGAGGATGTGAAGATGGCATAGTTTTTGGCTTTCTAGACTAAAAGTGGGTTCCACAACATTTTTATCTAAAATGACATTTGCATCCATGTCATCCATTTTTCTATGAGAATGAATAGGAGCATTTTCTTGAAGTACCTCATAGTTGGATGTAGGTGACGAAGTCGCATGCATGGGCGGTAGGGAAGGAGGGGAGGACTTGGTACATTGTGCACTAAAATTTATATTGCATTTGCAGAGAAAAAGCAGGTTGATTGCAATTTATTTAAAAATATTATTTGAAATGTGTTTTCTATAAATCAAGATAATGGGGCAGTAAATAAAAATAATTTCTATAAATAATGCGCGGAGGAAGCTCTTTGTGTGGGGTGCAGAAGCTCCGCACTCTCGCACAATGAGCTTCCTCAACACTATGTGGATTAATAGTGCAAAGCTAATAGTTGATGCCATCATGAGCCAATGAAATGAATAATTGAGCTAAGAGGCTCATTTTACAACCCTGTATGAGGGGATGTGTAAGTCTGTCCATTGGTCCGTTCATTCCCCTTTAAAATAACAATTAAAAATTATGTTTTAGATAGAAAAATAATGTTTGCTATAATAAAATAAAATGAAGTAATTAGAAAAATAATGTGGGATATACTAAAAAAATGATTATGTTGTAAAGTAATTAGAAGTGAAGTAAGATGCTTAAACCTTCACATTCAAATACTATTTGAAAATATATATTAACTAATTTATATTTATATCAACTTGAGGTATATCTATATATAGAAAAAAGATTGTTAAAATAAAATATTTTATTGTTGTATATAAAAGATATTGAATGTGTGTTATCAATAAAATATTTTAATACAGATTAATATTGACATGTACTTAAAAATTATATTAATAATAAAAAACATTTAAATTTTCAATAAATAATTTTTAATGGTTAAAATATTTATTTGGTCCTATATATATTATATAGCATTCAAAAATATAATTTAAACAATAAAAAATGTGTATTACAAATTGTATTTTTCACTGTTATGTAGTTTTCACTTGAAGAAATTTGATCCCTCTTAACTCATATTAGATCACGTTAGATCCTTACTTAAAATAAATCTATGATAGTAATAACTAAAAAAATATTCGATAATTAAATTAACTTTAGTGTTTGGCTGGGTAGCTAAACTATTAATATTATTATTATTGCTTATTAATATTATTATTATTGCTATAATGAAAGTAAGAAGTCTGTGAAAATTTGCAACCGCGTTATAAGCGATGAACCGTAACAATTCAGAAATAATAATAAGGAATTTCTCTCAAAACTTGTGTAAAAAAGCTGTGTACAGTCCTGAACTTTTATGTAGAGTACCATCCTAGTTGTTGTGTCATCAACGACTTCGGTGAGGAAATGGTGGTTAGCTCAATTACCCAACATTGGGCCAATAAGTGCCAAACAAATAGACAACACGGGTGTCAATTCAAGATTTATTTTCTTTAGCTTTGCCATGAGATTGGAGGTGAACAAAATAGGGATGTCTGAGTCAGAAAATTTTAGTAGCAGCTCAGGAGGAGTACAAAACAAGAAAGAAAAAATAAATCTTCCAAACCAAGCCATTTCTCAAGCCACATTGCCGAGGTTTCCCCTACTCGCCTTAACAATGGGAAATAGGAGTCTTCCGTGAGGATAGTTTCAATTTCTTGAGAGAAAATATTGATTCCTATAATTCGGTCATCTGACGAGAAAGAAATTTCCAATCAACGACGGCCATCTCCCGTATTATTTTGCATCGCCATCCACTGTTTATGTTCTGCAACAAAAAAGGAGCATCATTGATACTTAGCATGCTAATAATTCATAATTCATTGATTATTACAGCGCATAAAATATTTACATTGTTAAACATCATCCGAATTAATCATTTTCTATTTTTTCAAATAAACAAATTATATTTGGGCTAAGTCTAAGATAAGCAATTTAAAAAGGTCACATTGATGAACTTTAAAACATTTTTTCACCATATATCTTTAATATGTTCCTATAAACATTTTTAAAAGTAATTTTAGTCAAAGCATCAACTAATATCAACGACGATTTCCTTGTCACGAATCTATATAATATGAATAAGTATGTACTTCTACAAATATATGTAATATTGAAAACATGTGCTTTTAGAAACAATCAGAGAGTATTTTGTTATTGGATCCTCAAGAAGATATTCATCCTTCTATGCAATCATTCATAAACGATACTTTGATTAGTGTGATCATAGTTACAATAATCAAGGGAGAGGATAGATACTCCAAGAAATATTACCCCTCATTAGCCATTAATCTAATAAGAAAAAAAATCGAATTGAACAACTATTCGAGGTGCTCCGTGATCTCAAAATAATTTAAATAAACAGTGTAATATTCAATAATAGAAAATAAAATGATATTCCTTTGCACTTCAAAAATGCAGAGTTATGTGTAACTCAAGAATATGCAGAGCTATGTGACAGTGAAACCCGACAATCAATGTGAGGAAGTTTGCTAGTTTTCTTGTGCGCAGAGGTTTGAAAGCTCCGCACAAGAAAACCCACGGACACAAGCAATCTAGCGACTGACCACAAAAATTAATTACTTATCTTAAATTTATTATAAAGCAACATTTTCCTAAAATAATAATTGTGAGTTTATTGGGTCGATAAATGCAGGTGGTTGTGGTAAGGTTTTGTAAAAAGACATTAATAATCTCAAAAAATAAAATAATTAGAAATGACTGTGTGTGCATGAGCCTATGTGCAGAGTGTCGAGGTAGATTGTGGAGGGAAAAACAAGAGTGTGCACCTTTGCACTACTACTCGTTCAAGTCCTTTCACATTTTAATTATGAAAAGTTCTTTTAATCCGTGCATTTTTGAATTGTTTCGTTTTATCGAATGGCGTTGAAAGTCATTGAAGCATTAGCTTGCTATAGGTAGGGTTGGTTTCCTTTCAAAAAGTTTGTTCATGAAGAATCCCGGCAGTCTTGAATATCCCTATCCCTTAAGTGAGTTCATAATGTGAAGAGTAAGCTCATTGTGCCAGAGTGTGGAGATTTACACTACCAAATACTAAAATTCCTCTACATTTTGAAGAGACTCGACAACAACCCTACAAGGGAAAAAGACAATTTATCTTAAAATTGCAACGCCATAAATATCTTAGAATTTGGAGGAAAATTTTGGATTACTATGCAACTTGATTTTATTTGTGATCACATGAGCTGGAGATTGAGCTGGAGATCATATGGATAAGTAGCCTTTTTTACAGACCACGATGCCAAAAACAAATGTTTAATGATGATCTTACGGGGTCACATGGATAAGTATCCCCTTTTACATATTATTTCCCTAACCACTAAACTGGAAATGACTCTAAATTATTTGCCCATCCAGATTTTAAGGCTTACAAACTCTTTTGCAGAGTGAATTCAATGATCAACACAATGGGATTTTTTTTATTGCACTACACTACTAGGGGTTAAACTTCGTTAAACTCTACACAACACTTTACATTTTAGTGAGATTTATGTCTGGCTAGCTTCAGGGATCTTTAGGAGAGTAAGAGTACTGAATTACTCACAAACTTGTGTTAATGTACGTGGAGAGCCTCCATTATATAGCAATGGAGAAGGCCTAGTGTTGGATAAGGATAACTATGACAACTAGACAGATGCAAGTCCTTATGTGTGCTTACAAATCACCATATTTAGCTACTAAACCATTGGAAAATCCAAATCTAACACTCCCCCTTAAGCAAAACATAAAGAGTAACTAAAAAAAGAAAACAAAGAATGGGTCCCAACAACGAGACTTGATTAGGTAGCCATGTACAAACTATGATAACTGGAGAAAGAGATAAAAACCCATAGGAAAAAACTCCCATCCAAAAGAGAGAAAGAAGTGAGTGCTCAAATTATCATGGAGAAGAAATTGTAGATTCCATAATGATCCACTAAACTGCAAGAACATAGGCTTGCTCCCATTAAGAAGTACAAAATGATAAAGTACTAGAACTTTGAAGATGAAAGTCATGAAAACTCAATGAGGTTGGTCAATCTCTGGAGTAGGATTGCTTCACAAGGACAGAAGTGGAACCAATGCCAACTTCTCTAAAAAAGAGCTTCAAATAAACTGGGTGTTAGTAAAGAACCAAGACAAAGGCTTCAAACATAAGTACCATTAACCAACAAACAAACAATGAGGCCTATAAATATGGCAAAGTCAACTCAAACGTCCTACAACAACAATCCTTAAGTTTTTCTGAACATCGTCACCATCTTGCTGATCAAACACAAAAAATGACAATTGTCACCAAGAAAATGAAAACAATATCTCTCACCGTCTAATTGCCCCCTCTAAAACACTACTGCTAAAGAAGCAAGAAACAATAGTCTTTGTTGTTAGAAATTTTTTCCCGTGGAGCACAACTAAGGGAACAATGGGAATCAACAAGGAACAACTCATGCAACATGATGATATGAATCCTACAAGAATTGGTTCAAATGATGCCATGACTATTCATCGATCTCCACAGTCGATCTTAATTGACGACACTTGTCCACAGTCAATATTAATTGAGGGAGTCAATATTAATTGAGGGAACGGGTCCATGATTCATTCTTTCAAGTCTCTTTTCTAATTATCTAAATGTTGAACTACTACATGATGAAGAATGTTGATGCTTAGGTAATTTCTTCTGATGAGGATGTGAAGATGGCATAGTTTTTGGCTTTCTAGACTCAAAGGTGGGTTCCACAACATTTTCATCTAAAATGACATTTGCATCCATGTCATCCATTTTTCTATCACAATGAATAGGAGAATTTTCTTCAAGTACCTCATAGTTGGATGTAGGTGACGAAGTAGCAGCATGATCGCATCCAAGGTTTTCTCTTTTAGGTATGCATTAAAGGGTTGATAAAAGAAAAAATTCCATGTCCATTCTTCCCAAGTCCTCCTCCAGTATATCCCATTTTACTCAGCAATCGAGACTCAATACCAGTAGTATGTTTTTCAAAACTGGGTGTGATAAAGGAATGTGATGCATCATGATCATCAACTTCAGTCTTTTGTCAGTCATCATCATCAAGTATGGAAGAATGAGAGCTTGGCTCATCAACTATCTCCATCTCAAATTTCTGAAGACAACTAACTTCCAATTCAAGTTCCTGCTTAAACTGTTGCATATTTTGAATAACCTCATCTTTCACAATCAATGTTTGTAACAATGCATCATGATGTAGCTCTGATAGCATGTAAGAGTATGGAATTACTAGCAAACGTGTGTTAATGTACATAGAAAGCCCCCATTTAATAGCAATGGAGAAGACCCACTGTCAAATAAAAATAACTATGAGAACTAGAGAAATACAAGTTTATAAGCTTACAACTCACCATACTGAACTCATGAAGTATTGCAAAAGCCCGATCTAACATTGAACAAAACCTTTATTCACAGGCAAAAAGAGAGA
Organism: Pinus taeda; assembly: GCA_000404065.3. NCBI lineage: Eukaryota > Viridiplantae > Streptophyta > Pinopsida > Pinales > Pinaceae > Pinus > Pinus taeda. The sequence continues at coordinate 4,506 of APFE030102525.1, read as the reverse complement.
TAGAATGACCTTCAAAAATATTTTATGCTTGGAAATTTTATATAAGATTTGTGAATTCATGCAGCTGAAATACCTCTTGTTTGGAACTAGTTTCAAGTGTCGTCCAAATTACAAGTGCGGGTTCCGGGTGTCTAGTTAGCTGTGCAGACTAAATTCCAAGTGCGGAGGACCTCGTGCTCTTACGCTATCTTCTTCTTTCCATTACGTTTCAATTATTCTTCGCTTCTTGGCTTGTTTACGGCAGTACAACATTCATGGTCATATGTTCCTGTTGTGTTCTCACACTAGCTTCTTTGGGTCACACATATAATTATTCCCATATTATTCTTTTTTCTTTTCCGTGTCTCATTATGTCTTCTTTTGATTACAGTCAGTAAATTGGTCTCTTTATGTGCAAACATAAATGCTACTATATAGATATATCATAAATTACTTTACACACAGTTTTCTAAATTATTAATTAGAATATCGTTCTCTTTCTTTTCTTACACTTAATCTGTAAAATTACCATTTTCACACTTTTACTCCCAGCATGCATGCAGACGCATTTATATTATTATTATTTTTTGCTTGATCTTACGCTTTCGCATATACCTCTTTCTGAACTATAAATCTGTCACTCCTGCTAACAAATTGCAGAGCAATTAGTACTATTTTCAAGCCTTTATTATCTTCCAAATATGCTTGCTGTGCTAGGATGTGCAACTTTGGGAAAGATAGATAATCTCACCTGAAGAAACACTTCAAAACGTCAGCCATACTTCATGTTTTGCAGCACATTTTTTAATAAGGGAATAATAAATAAGTATATATATATAACATAACATGTTTTGCAGCACATTTTTTAATAAGAGAATAATAAATAAGTATATATATATTTATCTTTAGAAATAGTTGAAAATATTTATATTTTTTTAAGAAAGCCAGACTAAAATTATCGCATCATTTTTATTTTGACTATTTTTAAAATATTATTATTAAAGAAAAACTAAAACTTTTATTTTAACTAAAGCACATAAAATTACCTTTTTCCCACCTTTTTAGTTTGGAGAGGCATTTATACTATTTTTGTTTTTTTGCTTGATTTTACGCTTTTGCGGATAACTCTTTCTGAACTATAAATTTGTCACTGTGAACAAATTGCAGAGCAATTAGTACTATTTCCAAGCTTTTATTATCTTCAAAATATGCCTGACCTGGTCGGATGTGCAGCTTTGGGAAAGATTATAATAATTTCACTCTAAGAAACACTTTAAAATTTCAGTCATACTTAAAAATATTTATATAATTTCCACCCAACCAAAACAAAAATATTATTATTAAATAAAATGTTCACACTTGTACTGAAAGAAAACACAACACAAATATTATTATTAAATTAATTTAACAGTTCAAACACAAATATTATGGTTAAAAAAATTTGCTCACGTTTTTACACAATAAAAACATAAATATTATTATTAAACAAAAATATTCAATATTATTATTTAAAAAATTTGCTCACTTTTTTACACAACAAAAACATAAATATTATTATTAAACAAAAATATTCAATATTATTATTTAACAAAAATGTTCACTTTCGCACAATAAAAATAAAAATATTCACACTTACTAATAACAAAAATACAAATATTTAAATTAGATCGATTGCAGCACAAAATATAATGAAACAAGCACAAACATAACGTAATGATTTCGGGTAAAATGTAATTTGTGAAACAAAGTCCAGCGAAAGTTGTCCAGAGATGGAAGTGGATGCGCAGAGAGGACTACGCAGAAAAATCGTGTAGAAAAAACATGTAAGGAAATAGAAATCCAAACACTTAAATTAATTAACAATAACGGTAGAAACAAAATCTATATTACATTGAAACTATTAATTTTATATTTAAACATTTAACAAATATTCATTAGTTAATTATATCAAAATTCCCATGAAAATAAATATATTTTACATACAATATTATTATTAAAATAAATATACTTCAATTTCGAATATAAAAAATTCATTAATGTCAGTGATAAATTTATTAATAATCATCCAGACGACTTTATTCTCTGGAATCCCATATACTTGTTATTAATTTATATTTAACAATATCTTCACAATGCATCAAATTTGTATAACACACCATTGATTTTGTCTTGAAGTGGAGACACTCCGCGTGATGTGCTTTGAATTAGACACGAAATTATATTACAGATGAAATTCTAAACTTTTATAAAGAAAATATACTCGTTAATTATTTAAATCATTTGAAAATTTAATGAAAAAGTATATTGTATTTTATGGAAAAAATTAAATTAATTTATTATTTTAAACATTTTATGGTTCTAATAAATATGGTTCAGATTTAAAATTATAGTAATTTAACAAAATATTAATT
>APFE030102512.1:0-14964 GCA_000404065.3 Pinus taeda | reverse complement strand
AATGTTAAGATTAATTATATAAATTATGTTTTTTTTCTTTTCTTTTTAATTTAATTTAATTTTAATAAATATAGACTTTTGAAATTAAAAATGTTAGTATTGTTAACATTGAAAGATTGTTGCTTATTGTTTGGTGGAAATTTTGAAGTTAAAGCTTTCCTTTGATTAAATTTCACGTGCTCATTTCTACAGAGAATATTGCAAATGCTTTTTTCAAAGTTGGTGCTAAATAGGAGATGGGGACTTGGAAGATATTAAGAGCAATTAGTAGACACAAAATGCTAGACATACTAACTATTGTAGATGCTTTTTCCAAAATTGGTGCTAAATAGGAGATGGGGACTTGGAAGATCTAAGAGCAATTAGCAGAGACACAAAATACTAGTAGACATACATAAAATACTTCAGAACAAAATACTAATAAACATACATAAAATACTTCGGGAGCACGCAAATGGCTTCTCAAACTTCTTAATATGGTTTTTTTTGTTACATTCTCAGTTAAATTTTGCTGTTCAAATAGTTAGATTTTGATGATGTATTTATGAGATGATATGTGTTTATTTTTTAGACTTTTTTATATGGAGGGACATAATATGAGCCTTCCAACCCATTTTTTGTTTTGTGAATGGGTGATTATTTTGCATATAAAAACAAATTATAAAGCATCCACAAAGTGCATATGTAAAAATGTAATTTTCACCTCAATAAAAATTATTTCCTTTGAAGAAATGAAATAATATGGGCTTTACAACCCAATTTTTTTTGTGAATGGATGATTATTTTGCATATAAAAACAATTTTTTAGCATCACAAAGTGCATATGTAAAAATGTCATCTCAATGAAAAGTATTAACTTGAGTGCATATGTGAAAATGTCACCTCAATGAAAAGTATTAACTTGAATTCTCCTTTGAAGAAATGAAATGTTCATTTTTATAATGCTAATTCCATTCAAGTCTAATAATATAAAAAGTCTAATAATATAACTTGAATTTCAAAAATGTTCATTTTTATAATTCTACTTCTATTAAGTCTAATAATATAACCCATAGTGTTGACTTATAGCTCAATTCAAGTCTAATAATATAATGTATAGACTTGATATCTTAATAATGTATAGACTTGATATCTTAATAATATAATGTATAGAACTTGATATCTTAATTCAAGTAGCATTTTAATCCACCAAACCAGTTGCAAAAATCTAATATTGCTGCAATTTAAGGGCTATTAAATCATATTTTATTTCACATATATAAGATGCTCTTTATTATATGCTAAACATTATAAACATTGCAAAACATTATGACAAATTAAAACAAGGTTTAATTTTATACAAGTATGAAGTAATTCTAAGTAATAAAAGAAGAAAGGAAGAAAGGAACTAATATTATGTCTCAATTATAATATTATAATATTATTGCTAGGATGACAAATTAAAACATTGCAAAACATTATGACAAATTAAAATGATGCAATTGAATGCTTAATTTTATAATACAAGTATGAAGTAATTCTAAATAATAAATTAGGTTTTAAGCTGCAACAAGATATTATATCTTTCTATTATTTAGAGATGTATATTATGTGTCAATTACAATATTATTGTTAGGTTAGGTTTTAAGATGCAAAAATATACTATATCTTTCTATTATTTAAAGATGTATGAAAGGAGGCATACTTTTTATACATTTCATAAATCCTATTTGTATGAAAGGAGACATACATTTCATAAATTTTATTTGTTAGGTTTTAGGATGCAAAAATATATTATATCTTTAGAGATAATTTAATGAAGAAAAGAGATTATATTTAATGAAGAAAAGAGATTATATCTTTCATTCTATTATTTAAAGATGTATGAAAGGAGACATACATTTCATGAATTTTATTTGTATGAAAGGAGACATGATTTTATGAACTTTCAAACTCTGATGATTTCTTCTCTTATTTAATGATGAAAAGAGATTAAATCTTTCTATTATTTAGAGATAATTTAATGATGAAAAGAGATAATTTAATGATGAAAAGAGATATTAAATCTTACTATTATTTAGAGATAAAACGAGATATTAAATCTTTCTATTATTTAAAGATGAAGCAAGTTATATCTTTCTATTATTTAAAAAAGTTAGATATTATACCTTCATAAATTTTATTAATGTTTAAATCTATTAAAATTATATATTTAATTATAATTTGAATTTTGGAAGTAGACTAGGATATTAAAGATTTTATATCTTTTTATTATTTAAAGATGTCTTGATAGGCATAGACATTTTGATAGGTTGTGAAAAAAGTGGTCTTTTAATTAGACACAATTTCTAAAAACAATAGAATAAGAAAGAGAAAGCGAAAGCGAAAGAGAAAGCGAACATGGATGATTTTATCATTTTGTTATGGAAAAATGTGTCCGCATAACAAGAAAGAGAAAGTGAACATTGACAATTTTATCATTTTGTTATGTGTTGCTCTATCCATTATGTAGAACAAGTTTGCAATCCCTTCTTTACATTGGAAAAAGGGATTTAAATCAAATTTTCCAATTTCTATAAGCATCTATCTCGCTATCTTCACAAAATTTTTGCTTCATAAAAAAATTACTTATAATACTAGCACATCAACTCTAAATATTCTAAAAACTTGCATGACATTATTTGAATAAGGTACATGTGAAAAAACAATTATAAAATTATAAAAAAAGACAAGAACGAAGCCCTTGGGGTTGTGAAAAAAATCCTAATTAAATAAAAATCAATGTTCGTTAAATATGAGTTGAAAGCGTTATGAGTTGAAAGCATTAATTCATGATGAAATTTAGCTTTGCTTTTCCATATATTCAGAAGAATTTTATGAGCAATAAAAAAATCTTGCTAAACTCTATCACTAAATAATCAATATTTAATCTATTAAGACTTCATATCAATAAATAATCAATGTATCATTAAGGACATCCACCAACTAAAGGGTGACTGAGCACAAGGACATTCCATTTGGAGTGTGTCAAGAAACAAAGTTGATTAAGATTACGTGTCTAAATCTCTTAGAACATCCATCCTGTGGGGTGTGGGGTGACTGACTAAGCACATAAGATTACGTGTCTAAATCTCTTAAAACATCCATCCTGTGGGGTGTGGGGTGACTGACTAAGCACAAGGACATTAGGACATTATTTCCATTTGGAGTGTGTCAAGAAACAAAGTCTATTGAGATTACGTGTCTAAATCTCTTAGAACGTCCACCTGCTAAAAGGGTTACTGAGCACAAGGACATTACTTCCATTTCATTACTTCCATTTGGAGTGTATGGAGAAACAAAGTTGATTAAGATTACGTGTCTAAACAAAGTCTATTAAGATTACATGTCTAAATCTCTTCACATGCTAAAAGGGTCACTGAACACAAGGACATTATTTCCATTTGGAGTGTGTCAAGAAACAAAGTTGATTAAGGTTATGTGTCTTAATCTCTTAGAACATCACCCACTAAAGGGGTAACTACTGAGCACAAGGACATTATTTCCATTTGGAGTGTGTCGAGAAATAAAAGTCGATTATGATTACGTGTCTAAATATCTTAAAACATCTACCTACTAAAGGGGTGACTGAGTAAAAGGACATTATTTCTATTGTGAGTGTGTCAGGAAACAAAGTTGGGTATGCTATAAGGCAAAACTTTGTATGCTATAAGGTAGGGCTTGACAAGTGAAGACAAAATCTCTAATTGCAAACATATAAATGGTATCAAAGTTCCTAGTTGAATGGTTTTTAAATTTTTGACATTATTTCGTGTGTATCATCACTGAGCACAAGGACATTATTTCCATTTGGAGTGTGTCAAGAAACAAATTCGATTACGATTACGTGTCTAAATATCTTAAAACATCTACCCACTAAAGGGGTGACTGAGTAAAAGGACATTATTTCTATTGTGAGTGTCAAGAAACAAAGTTGGGTATGCTATAAGGAAGGGCTTGACAAGTGAAGACCAAATCTCCAATTGTAAACATATAAATGGTATCAAAGATCCTAGTTGAATGGTTTTTAAAATTTTGACATTATTTCGCTTATCATGATATAAAGCGGTTTAACAAGTAGAGAAAAGAAACAATGTCCCATAGCAAACCTATTATTTTGTGTATCATGATACAAAGTCAATTATGATTACGTGTCTAAATATCTTAAAACATCTACCCACTAAAGGGGTGACTGAGTAAAAGGACATTATTTCTATTGTGAGTGTCAAGAAACAAAGTTGGGTATGCTATAAGGAAGGGCTTGACAAGTGAAGACCAAATCTCTAATTGTAAACATATAAATGGTATCAAAGTTCCTAGTTGAATGGTTTTTAAAATTTTGACATTATTTCGCTTATCATGATATAAAGCGGTTTAACAAGTAGAGAAAAGAAACAATGTCTCATAGCAAACCTATTATTTCGTGTATCATGATATAAAGCGGTTTAACAAGTAAAGAAGAAAACCTATTATTTCGTGTATCATGATATAAAGTGGTTTAACAAGTAGAGAAGAAAACCTATTATTTCGTGTATCATGATATAAAGCGGTTTAACAAGTAGAGAAAAAGAAACAATGTCCCATAGCAAACCCATTAAACTGATATCCAAAATGTGAGATATTACAAGACACATTACAACTTCGAAAAGGAAACAATGTGCCATAGCAAACATGGAGATGGTATTAAAACTTCAAGTTGGAAGGACTTTTAAATTTTAAAGAAACTAGAATTCATGCATTTGTAAAGTCTTGTGAATAAGATAAAACGCAACTACCAATGACATTGGTATAAATGAAGCCTCCTATTACACTGATATCCAAAATGTGGAACATTACAAGGCACATTACAATTAGACACATTACAATTTCGAGAGGAAACAATGTCCTATAACCCAACTACCAATGGCATTGGCATAAATGAAGCCTCCTATCCTCAACGTCATTCCTCCTATTAAACTGATATCCAAATGTGTATCCAAAATGTGGGATATTACAAGAAACATTACAACTTCGAAAGGAAGGACTCTTAAATTTTAAAGCAAGTAGAATTCATGCATTTGTCTTGTGAATAAGATAAAACCCAACTACCAATGGCATTAGCATAAATGAAGCATCCTATCCTCAACGTCATTCCTTCCCGTCTTATACGGTGTGATTTGAACCTTTCAATATAGAAGGTCAGAAAGCCTGCTAATCATGATACAGTAATAGCTGAACCCATCTGCATAGATTGATGATGATATCCTTTAATGATGTTCATCGGCAGGTTTCCAAGTGGATTTTGAACTTAACGCCTTCAATAAGGTGCTTACCTTGTCCTAATGAACTCCAGAGCATCGAAAGCGATTATTTATTTGACAATTTTCAGTCGCCATTATGGAAATATTAGCCAGACCCTGTGTTGCCTGACCTGTTGCATCTTTAGCAAGATCCCATTCATTCGTCGCGTGTTTGGTACGCCATAGAATCTTGAATCAGCTACAGGATGTCATCAGTCTTGCCTGGTTCAGGTTTTTTGGCAGGGCTGGAAATGCCTTATCCCCTTCCATATTGATTTTTTATGCCAATGGATTTTGCACATTGTAGCCCTTACAGGGTTTGCCTCTCATCCCACCTCCGGTCGAGCAGTTATCAAAGGATGGCACTCGTGGTCCGAGCATCAATCCTGTCTCCAAAACAGCCTTTCAAAAGCTAAGGCAGCATCCGTCGACTATAGTTATCCATCCGCAAGGAGCTTAACCAGCGAGCCCCAGCGAGCAGAGCAAACTAGCTTAACCAGCATCATCTCCTTGTGCCCCCCTGAACTAGGTAGTTGGAGATGGGCTAGACCAATGAAAAAGCAGCAGTTCAAGTAACTAGTTTCATAGCCCAGGTAAGGAAGAGAGTTATTTCATTCCATGCCGCTCACCGGGGGATCGGTCCGAGCATCAATCGTCGAACCCAGATAGCCAGCATAGCCCTCCTTCACCTTATTCCGCTGATTCTTAGCCGAGCCACCTTCTACTGCGAGTCTTTGTACTCTGAACTAAACTGATATCCAATATTCTGCTGACTCTTAGCTGAGCCACCTTCTACTTCGAGTCTTTGTACTCTGAACTAAACCGATATCCAATATTCTGCTTACTCTTAGCCGAGCTACCTTGTACTTCGAATCTTTGTACTCTGAACTAAACTGATATCCAAAATCCAAAATGTGAGATATTACAAGACACATTACAACTTTGAAGAGGAAACAATGTCCCATACTGGGATAAATGAAGCCTCCAATTAAACTGACTAGTGAGATCTTACAGGACACATTACAACTTCGAAGAGGAAATGGTATTAGAGCTTAAAGTGGAACTACTTTTAAAATTTAAATTTTAAAGCAGCCTCCAATTAAACTGACTAGTGAAATCTTACAGGACACATTACAACTTCGAAGAGGAAATGGTATTAGAGCTTCAAGTGGAACTACTTTTAAAATTTAAATTTTAAAGTAGCTAGAATTCATAAAGCAACTAGAATTCATGCATTTGTCGAATTCATGCATTTGTCGAGTCTCGTGAATAAGATAAAAACCCAACGACCAATGGCATTGGCATAAATGAAGCCATTCATGCATTTGTCGAGTTTGTCGAGTCTCGTGAATAAGATAAAAACCCAACGACCAATGGCATTGGCATAAATGAAGCCTCCTATTAAACTGATATCACTTGTGAGATATTACAAGACATGTTACAATTTCGAATGAAGCCTCCTATTAAACTAATATCCAAAATGTGAGACATTACAACTTCGAAGAGGAAACAATGAATCTTCGAAAACAATGAAACATGCAGATGATATTAAAGCTTCGAAAACAATGAAACATGCAGATGGTATTAAAGCTCCAAGTTGGAACGACTTTTAAATTTATTTTAAAGCAACTAGAATTCAGGTTACAACTTCGAAGAGGAAACAATGAATCTTCGAAACAATGAAACATGCAGATGATATTAAAGCTTCGAAAACAATGAAACATGCAGATGGTATTAAAGCTTAAGTTGGAACGACTTTTAAAGTTCCAACTTTTAAATTTATTTTAAAGCAACTAGAATTCAGGTTACAACTTCGAAGAGGAAACAATGAATCTTCGAAACAATGAAACATGCCGATGATATTAAAGCTTCGAAAACAATGAAACATGCAGATGGTATTAAAGCTTAAGTTGGAACGACTTTTAAATCTATTTTAAAGCGACTAGAATTCAGGTTTAGTCTTGTGAATAAGATAAAACCCAACTACCAATGGCATCGGTTTAAATGACAATGTGAGATATTACAAGACACATTACAACTTGCAAAGGAAGGATCTCTCCCCTGGGAGAGTCCATGGGAAGCAAAACACAAGACACATTACAACTTGCGAAGGAAGGATCTCTCCCCTGGGAGAGTCCATGGGAAGCAAAACACAAGACACATTACAACTTGCGAAAGAAGGATCTCTCCCCTTGGAGAGTCCATCAAAAGCAAAACACAAGACTGCAACTGAAAAAAATATGAAATTTATTTTAAAGCAATTAGAATTCATGCATTTGTCAAGTCTTATGAATAAGATAAAACCCAACTACCAATGGCATCGATTTAAATGACAATGGGAGATATTACAAGACACATTACAACGATTACAAGACACATTACAACTTGCGAAGGAAGGATCTCTCCCCTTGGAGAGTCCATCAAAAGCAAAACACAAGACACATTACAACTTGCAAAATCTCTCCCCTTGGAGAGTCCATCAAAAGCAAAAGCAAAACACAAGACACATTACAACAACACAAGACACATTACAACTTGCAAAATCTCTCCCCTTGGAGAGTCCATCAAAAGCAAAAGCAAAACACAAGACACATTACAACTTGTAAAAGAAGGATCTCTCCCCTGGGAGAGTCCATCAAAAGCAAAACACAAGACTGCAACTGAAAAAAATATGAAATTTATTTAAATAAATTAGAATTCATGCATTTGTCAAGTCTTATAATAAGATAAAACCCAACTTCAAAAGCAAAACACAAGACACATTACACATTACAACTTGCAAAAGAAGGATCTCTCCCCTTGGAGAGTCCATCAAAAGCAAAACACAACACTGCAACTGAAAAAAAAATATGAAATTTATTTTAAAGCAATTAGAATTCATGCATTTGTCAAGTCTGTGAATAAGATAAAACCCAACTTCAAAAGCAAAACACAAGACACATTACAACTTGCAAAAAAAGATCTCTCCCCTTGGAGAGTCCATCAAAAGCAAAACACAAGACTGCAACTGAAAAAAATATGAAATTTATTTTAAAGCAATTAGAATTCATGCATTTGTCAAGTCTTGTGAATAAGATAAAACCCAACTACCAATGGCATCGGTTTAAATGACAATGTGAGATATTACAAGACACATTACAACTTGCGAAGGAAGGATCTCTCCCCTTGGAGAGTCCATCAAAAGGAGAGCACAAGACACATTACAACTTGCAAAAGAAGGATCTCTCCCCTTGGAGAGTCCATCAAAAGCAGAACACAAGACTGCAACTGAAAAAAGACTACAACAATGAAAAATATGAGCATTATCCCATCAACTGGAAAAAACTGCATCAATGAAAAATATTAGCATTATCCCATCAACTGAAAAGCGCTAAGCATGCAAGTCTTGTGAATAAGATAAAACCCCACTACTAATGGCATTGGTATAAATGAAACCTCCTGCTAAGGATGCAAGTCTTGTGAATAAGATAAAACCCCACTACCAATGGAATTGGTATAAATGAAACCTCCTATTAAGTTGATATCCAAAATGTGAGATATTACAAGACACATTACAACTTGCGACTTGTGAAGGAAGGATCTCTCCCCAATTACCAGTGGCATTGGTATAAATGAAGCCTCCTATTAAACTGACATCTAAAGAAGCCACCTATTAAACTGATGTCCAAAATGTGAGATATTACAAGACACATTACAACTTGCGACTTGCGAAGGAAGGATCTCTCCCCTTAGAGAGTCCATCAAAAACTAAACACAAAGGGTGTAACAATGAAAAATATGAGCATTATCCCATCAACTGAAAGATTCTAAACACAAAGGGTGTAACAATGAAAAATATGAGCATTATCCCATCAACAATTCGCGACTTGCGAAGGAAGGATCTCTCCCATTAGAGAGTCCATCAAAAACTAAACACAAAGGGTGTAACAATGAAAAATATGAGCATTATCCATCAACTAAAAGATTCTAAACAAACACAAAGGGTGTAACAATGAAAAATAGAGCATTATCCCATCAACTGAAACATTCTAAACACAAAGGGTGTAACAATGAAAAATATGAGCATTATCCCATCAAGTGAAAGATTCTAAACACAAAGGGTGTAACAATGAAAAATATGAGCATTATCCCATCAACTGAAAGATTCTTGCTTTCAGTAGATATGTGTAAATATGATTAAACAATAGAGTCATCAAACAAGAGAGTTCGTTGCTTCAAAATTACAAAAACAATATGTTTAAACAATAGTCATCAAACAAGAAAAAAGTTCGTTTAAGTCCATTGCAGAAACTCGTGCATAATTAATGTTTCCATTACTTCAATCTGAGTTCCAATGGCATTCAACCCAAAAATGCTAAAATGCTGATTCTGTTAATAAATATAATATTCCCGCAGGCATCACACCTACAGTTCAAGATCGAGAACCACCAGCAACCCATACTGCTGGTCTCATTGTTCACCAAAATGAAACCTCGTGAGCCTGGTTGGCTAATCAGGCTTGCACAGGTGATGAAAATGTATCGCTATAAGCCTAGTTGTAGGATCATATAATATCGTGAAAACCTATAGCTGCCCGACCTATTGACCTCTTTCGATTGCTGGGCGGATCATATGTCTCCTGTACCTCGTGCTGCTTTTATCGCTAGTGGGTTGGTGGGCCGATGGGAGTGGTTTCTTTTTGCAGATAGAGCGGTCTGAAAGGAAATAGACAACGACAAAGCTTCCGCATAAACCAGGTTGGTCCGAATGCGCATGATCAGGATGAAAAAAACTCGTGGTTCAAAAAAGGGTTTCAAAAATAGACACTGAGAAACCCTTGGAAAGAACATTCATGAATTCTGCTCTAATGGCAGACTTCAATTATTTTAAAACAACTGAACACAAGTGAGGCATTTCACTGACAAGACGCTACCATTATTCATGGCATTCTTGTAAATAAAGAGTCGAAAGACACGAAGTAGTACAGTGTACTTCAAATTGTTCTTATGTTTTCATTGAACTACCTTGCGGGTGGGGTTCCGAACCGTGGTTAATTAATATTGGATTTGATCCGACAGTTCCATTATCACTAACACCCCACCTCCCTTCTTACTCTGAAGGCTCAATAACAAGAACTCCATCTCTTATTCTAAGATAAAATTGATTCGGTTCGTATGTGATGCAATGATGCAGCGACTAGAGGATAGGCATTATTACTGCATAAATAACCAAACAATAAATTAAATCATAATATGCCTTGTCAAAAGGCAAATCTGAAAAACAGATGTATCAACCATGACAGAATGAAGGAGCTCATTTACCTGTTCATTCCCGATGGTAAATTAATAATATGCAGCGGGTGCAATGCGACAGTGAAGCTTCAAGCTTTCTGCATCAAACACTCCAACTGTACCATCACAGAAGCTCACATAAACTAGGACGTTGTCACACGAGTATATAGCACTTTGAAATAGGAACAGATAGGGATTCTTGAGGAGACCACTGCAATGCAACCATGTAACAAGGTCATCCAATCAGATACATAAGGTAGGTGACATTATATAACTGTCTATGTTTGAATTCAACACCGCTTACAAGTAATTACATAGCTCAAGCGCTCCAACTTGGAAGCAGTATATATAGCAAGCTGGCTCTCTTGCACAACCAACAAATGAATTTGATGTTATGAAACTGTACTCTTGTATCCCCACTGGTAGTGATGATCTTCCTGGCTGTACTGGTACAACTTTTGACTTTCGCTTGTCCCACCCTCTATGCCCCATAACTGCCAAAAACGTGGTTGTGAGTACATGAACATTTCTACTCGGTAAATTTATGTGAACTTTAAAGTGAACATCACGGAGTCAGACTACATATAATAATAAGAGAAACCATATACCTGGGCATCAGCTCCAAAAGATACCAACACATTCAAAACATGTGAAAAAGTCAGGCCTGATTTTCTTTCGGTGGCCTTTGAGCTTTGTTGTTACCTATAAAAATTGCAGCAAGTTCAGAGCATGCCACTTAGGTCATTTTTGATAAAACGACACAATGAAGAAAATTATAAGAATTTTAAATTCAAAGATACATTCACAGGCAGCACCTCATCAACTCGAACATCGTATATTTGAATTGATGAATCCTCCATGCCAATTGCAATGATGTTATTGCGCAGGTGCTGAGGGTGGACAGCCAGAAATGTGGCTAAGTTGTCATGACCTGCAATGAATCATTAATTAGTATCCCATGAAACCAGTGGTTTAGATAAATTGGGAGCCTTTGAATTCTTAACCTATAGCGAGGAACATTACACAAGAACCTAGAGTGATCCTGAAGTTAACCCCGTTACGCTCATAATTTGAAAGTTAAAGGTGAGACATTAGATAATAAGCCCTAAGCAGACCAAAATATCAAAACTGAAATTATATATATCATCGGAAACATTGAAATGAAACTGCTCTTTAGGTAAAAGGCTCTCTTACCTTAAATGTCATCATATTGAATAAGGAGACCTTGCCACCGGAAGTAGATATGATAAAGGAATCATTCTAAGTAAGCTATACAAGCAGCGGCTTCTTCTGGATTTGTATCGCCAATGTCATAACAATCACACTAGCTGGCTGCTTGGGGTGGAATACTCGCAGTAGAGGGTGGAACAAAATACTAGCTCTCAATTACTCGTCAATCATTACTACATAAAAAATACAACTGCAAATTATATATCCAAAATTTTAATAAACAAATAAATAAATAAAACAAGTTAAAATAAAAAGGAAACAAACAACTACTAAAGAACCCCATTACTACATAAAAAATACAGCTGCAAATTATATATCCAAAATTATAATAAACAAATAAATAAATAAAACAATCTAAAATAAAAAGGAAACAAACAACAACTACTAAAGAACCCCATTACTACATAAAAAATACAGCTGCAAATTATATGTCCAAAATTATAATAAACAAATAAATAAATAAAACAAGCTAAAATAAAAAGGAAACAAACAACAACTACTAAAGAACTCCATTACTACATAAAAAATACAGCTGCAAATTATATATCCAAATTATAATAAACAAAAAAATAAATAAAACAAGCTAAAATAAAAAGGAATCAAACAAAAACTACTAAAGAACCCCACCTTTCCGGATGGATTCCCGTCACTCCGCGGGCATTTCCATAACTTATGGAGAGTATTGGATGTCAGAGCTAGAACAACACCGGAATTGGTGTATATCAGTTTTACCACCTGCAAGAAATAGCACACTACTTGTTTGGATCAATATGGACAGAATTTGTAGCACATAAAATTGTAATGTCAGCCTTTGATGTTTTTTTTTTTTAATTATGGAAGGACGATTGCATACCTTGCTCGTATGCATTGTGTCAGGCAACCTGCGAGAACTGCACTGACCCGAATCAGTGATCTTAGTCAATTTCCAGTTCTTGCTCTTGTTTGTGACCCCATCTAGAAGCCTTGGTTTAACATCTGGGGTCCGACTGCTGTCTATACTCCCAACTACACTGCACAGTGTTGTCTAGAGGGTCAGATAATTGTTAGAATTCATAGATCATATCATCCTATTCCTATTAAAGATATGCCAAATCAGTGATCTCAGTCAACACTGACCCGAATCATTGATCTCAGTCAATTTCCAGTTCTTGCTTTTGTCTGTGACCTCATCTAGAAGCCTTGGTTTAACATCTGGGGTCCGACTACTGTCTATACTCCCAACTACACTGCACAATGTTGTCTAGAGGGTCAGATAATTGTTAGAATTCATAGATCATATCATCCTATTCCTATTAAAGATATAACAAAATAATGGCTAATAGAGCATTTGAAAGGGGAAAAGAACAAAATCCTATGCTATATGGAAAGTTGAAAGCAACAATATCTGGACTCTGGAGTGAAAGTTTAGAAAATGATAAGATATATGTAACCAACTAAACTGAATATGGCTTGGCTAGACAAATACGCTAGATTCTAAAGAAACAATTCTAGGAGCTTATACAAAATAGGTCATTTGACAATGCAGGTTGAATATGGCTTGGCTAGACAAATACGCTAGATTCTAAAGAAACAATTCTAGGAGAAAGCTCTTATACAAAATAGGTCATTTGACAATGCAGGTGGAAGTCTGCCCGAACGTTCTATAGCACTGCTAAGAGAACCAGGGGCAGTGACTGCAGGAGGCATGGCATTCCCAATTGAAGTCTGCAGGGTAAAAATGATCTAGTTAGAGTTTAAACTTTGCCAAATTTGCCATTAATTAGCAGTTCTTGCACATAGTAAATGTGCATGGAAGAAGCAATTTACCTTTGTTTCCATTGTCTCTGGTGGCACCCTCATTCCCTCAAAGGATCTACTCTCTAGCATGCAAATTAAGTGAAATCCCTCTGCGTTGGCTAAGATCTTTATTCCATTGTAATTCATTGTGACTGCCAACATGGAACCATCTTAACTGAAACGAAGGTGAGGACTAGCCTGGAGCTTTTTGGAAATAAAGCAAAGATTATGCATTGAGACGTGATCAAAAAAACTTGATGTGTTAGAATGTTTTATTTTTATTCTTTTTCTCTGAAAATCACTCTCTCAAACTCTAAAAAAAACCATCCCCATCTTCAAAAATAACTTCTTACTGAACTGCCCTCAACATCAATTGTTGAGGATATTGGTGTTATCCATGTCCCAAAACATTATTTGAAATTCATCATCAACTGCCAAGAATCTATTCCTGGTTGTATCAAATTGCACAACACCTAAGGAACGCTTCCTAAAACTAGCTAGAATATGTCCGCTTGATTGTTCCCTCACTTTCATTCCACTCAACCAAGTATAAATCACCAACTTTACTTGTTCCATGGGAGAAGAGCCTAATAAACAATACAAATGATTATATATTTCAGAAAAGAGCCTAATAAAAAATGCGAAGGATTATATACTTAATAAAGGACAGTCTTGACAGAGCAAATATAGAAAATTGGATAAAGTAAAACTCATATCCACATGAAGAGACTTTACAAACTAAACACCATTCTGAGTTAACATTTTACCTTGTTCCATCAGCACTATAAGCCATTGTAGTGCACCAGAGGCCTGAAGCATTAGTCCACCCTAAATCCCCCAAGATCATACAACCAGGCTTTGATCTTTCCATCAATAGCTGTAGAAAATATAAATTGCATATGAACAAAGAATCATACAACCATGCTTTGATCTTCTGATCTTTCCATCAATAGTTGTAGAAAATATAGATTGCATACGAACAAAGAATCATACAACCAGGCTTTGATCTTTCCATCAATAGCTGTAGAAAATATAAATTGCATACGAACAAAGAATCATAATTCATCCATCTTTAGTGCAATAAAGTATTTGTCATATGGCCAAAAATTCACAGGAAGCCAAACATCAAACAGAAATAGAATATGCAATGTAACTTCAAAACAACTAGAATTTAATATTACTCAACTGCAATGCACATAAAATTTTCAGGTCTCAAGGAACAAAGTACTTGAATATTTTCTTACTGGGTGAGGACAAATAGAACATATAGCTGCTTCATGACCTTCAAATGTGTACTAGTTACTGCATCCCACACATACAGGCACAAACAATTTTTTTCTTTCTTTTTAAATTTTCATATAAGTAAGCGACAATTATTAGAATCAGTCTTG